>CAWUFW010019774.1:0-173891 GCA_963921515.1 Calotriton arnoldi | reverse complement strand
TCATGGAACAACAGAAAATGCAGACAGTTGTAAAATAACTTGGCAGGAGCAGAGGGCGACAGAACAACGGCTAAGAGTAACGTGTGCAAAAGTCATCATGGCAGCCAGGCCTACGCCAACGTATCCAGGCAGGCCACAAACCACAAGACACAATTACTGCATATTTTTCTTCTTTTATATTTTCTTTAACATTCTATTTAAACCTATAATGTTGAGGTTTTCATACTGACATAAGTTTTCAAGATGTGGACTCCTTTTGGGATAGTATGTGTCCAGCACATTAGTTTTGACAATGTCCGTACTTTCTGGCTCATATTGTGCTAAGTATTGGATTTCATCTAAAGATTTCAATACTCTATTTCGTGTTGAGGCTAGACATAGACTTATCCAAATGATTCCTCTTGACTTTGAATACAAACTGGCTCAACTCAAGCGATCCGAACATTCGTATGATCCGATCTCTCTATGGGAAAGCATGTTCAAGCTGAAGCTGTACAATTTCTTGCTAAGACTCTTTTCTGCTGAAATTTCTTCCCACATTTCTTTCATCTGACTTTTCAGATTTTACAATATATGATGTGACATAACGAGCAACAGCAATTGAATTGTCTGCAACAAGCTGGATATCCATGTTTGCATTCCACATTTTTAAATAACTGGATTATAGTCATTACTGTGCTTTGAAGCTTCTGTTCTTCTTAAGTTGTATGTAATCTTGGGAGATTTTTGAGTTATTGTATGTCTTACTGCTGAGAAAAAACTATTTACTCTTCCTTTAGATATTATAGGACGTGGGAATCCTAAACAACATTTTGTATAAAAGTTTCCTTTACATTTATATTTCCGTCTGCAGTATTTCCCACATCTATGAATTTGAAAGCATAAAACTTGTCTCAAGCTTGTTTCTCCTCCTTCTCTTGGAATGGCACATGTAACATACTGTTCGATGAAAGACAAAACAGCTTCATCACTATCTGTTCCAAAATTTGGTGCATTCTTGATCCATAATTGCATGTGTATATGAGGAGCACCTCTGGCTTGGCACTCTTTTCGCCAAAAGAAATCAATTACCTCTCCAAGGAGTGGAACACTTTATTGCAGATAAATGACATCATAGCTTGAAACCTATGGTTAAAATATCTGCAGACATTTACAGGATCCAAACAATGGAGTTCTCCAACTGTCTTCAGTTCAATGTTTTTTACATTTGAATTTCCTTCTCGAAGAAATTCAAGTAAATCATCCCATGCATATTCAGTACAGCTAAGTGTTAGAAACCATGTAGGTGTACCTAGATTTCTTAACATGCATTTAAGTTCACCATGACGTCAATACCAATTTTCATTGGTGCCACGTTGGCACGCCATCAAATTAATTAACTGAGATTCTAAACTTTCATCTCTTTCTTCAACTTTGTCCATGAACTCTTTTGCAGAAACATGTTGAAGATGAACTCCTGTTTTTAATATATGGTTCACTGCATATGACAGTGTAGACAAATCACTTTCAAACAGAAGATGAAATATATATGGAATGCATTGCCAAAATCTTGGATCTTCACAATACATTCTTGTTAATTGGTATTCTGAAGCTGGAATCAGTACAGCTCACTCATCAAATCGTCCACCTTCTCCAGTGGGGAATAGTTGTGGAAAACAACAACCTTCTAAACTTTTTTCCCATACACTCATGGGAGTTCCCTTTGCTTCTTTCATTTGAAATAATTCAATACTGTTTCCTATGATTTCTTTCAAATGCAGAGGATGCATAGTATAATGTTCATAAATCTCTTCACTCATGGACTTGTCCACTTTTTCAATTTGGCCACTTGAGATTAGTGTTTCATCTTGTAAGCATATTGCTTGTTCATCAACATTTACATTCTTATAATAAATATTATTCTTTACTGGGTATAATGTAGCCTTTCAAAGTTTATTAACATCTACAAACTCTTGCCAGATTTTTCTACTCTTAGGGGCACATTACGATGACCGTAGCGGTGAATGGGACCGTCCGCCATAGGAGCGGCGGTTCCACCGCGAGTATTAGGATGCCACCGCCACAGTGGCGGTGGCATCCCCTATTCCCAACATGCTGGGAATGCACGTCGTGCATTGGCATGCACAAGGTGACAGGCACCGCGCGGTGCCTGCCACCTTGTCCATGCCAATGCAGGGGGGTACCATAGGTACCCCCCATGTGCACCCCCCACCCCCCAACACTCTGGGGGCCCGCAACGGGCCCCCAATAGCGAAGACCGTATGCCTTTCCATGGCGGCGTTGCTGCCATGGAAAGGCTGCTCTCTGCATCCATCCTAATATGAATGGCGGTGTCTTGCAGACACCGCCACCATATTAGTGCCCTTTTCCGCCCGGTCACCTGTGTGACCGGCGGAAAATCGATGGACGGTCTTTCCGTCCGCCGGGCTCCCCCCCGCCATCGTAATGTGGCGGGGGGAAATGGCATGCGGGCGGAGGGGAATGGCAGGCAGATCGCCACCGCCATACGGGCGGTGGCGATCCGCCAGTCATTGTAATGACCCTCTTAGTTGGTACACCATTTACTAGAATAACCACAGGCTCTCTCTACACTAAAGGTTTCAATGTTTTTCTTAAAATCTAAAGGTAAGTACACAACTCTTCCTTTGAGACCTTTTTCTAAATCTGTTGGCAGCTTCCCTGTTTTAGGCTCCATACGAACTATGGCCTGAAATGGGTGTACAGATTGAATAAGAATAGACTCGTATACATTTAAATCTGCCAGTTCCTGAGGAAAAGATACCAACTATAAGTTATGTACTGCTCTAGCTGGCATTTTCTTTTCTTCTAATTTGTTGTAACAGAACTTACAAATAACTTGATCACTAGCCAACTCAAACTGACCTTCTACAAAACAAATAAAGACCAAATTTCTGCCACTTATCATTGTTTTCTTTTTCACTTTCTAAATTTAAATCAAAATTCCTGGTTTGGTTTCTATAGTGAGTACGTCAGCAACAAATACAAATATAGTTTGGTTTTCAGAGGAAAAAGTGTTAACTTTGTAATTTCTTCTGCAAAATCATCAATACTAATCTTTCTCCTGTTCTTCAACACCTACACTTATTAAACTATCAGTTTCTCTACACTCCTCTTCGGAACCAAAAAAATGAAACTGTATATCATCACAAACTTTCTGTACATCTGATACAGAACTGTGCAAAAGAGCTGTGTTCATTTCACGTAAACATAATGCAGGAGTTTTTACATAGTAAAGTCTACTTACTAACTTCTGCATTTCAGAGTGGTGTACAGCTAATATTCTTAAATGATGGAAAGTACTTTGGCAAACTATTCTTGAAAGACAAGCCAGAGAATGACCTTGCAAACTTGGTATATTTTCTTATTTTACATGGCTCTAGTCCTTGTAACATCTAAATCTTCTGTTTAACACTTTTTTGGCATATTCTCGTAGAAAAAATTGTAATATGTCAATAGATTCATGTCGAATACTGCAAATACTGCTACAATCCCAGTTATCTACAGGAGCTTGTATACTTCTTCAGCTATTACTTCTTCCACATTCCTGGGAACCATTTTTTCCATTGGAATGGGAGAGCCATCTTTCACCTCATAGGATCAACCACTAGTATCAACTGCATGTAATAATGTGTTCTCTGAAAAATAGCTTTCGCCATTAAAAAAAGGCTCAGTACTGGAAGTGTGCTTCCATTCACCAGAAAAAGTTTTACAAAAGTTATTTCTATTAACAAGTCTTTTTCTTTTGCTTTTCTCCTTCATAAACACCATTGTTTTATCCAATGTTCTCATTCTCTTCAACATTTATATAAATAATTTTCGTTTTATTTCAAAAGCTTTATCCACTACACTTTCAATCTGTTGCTTTTTCTTATAAGCTGCTGATCTGTTTTCATATTTTTAAATTTGTTTAAATACATTTTAAATTACTCTACTTCTAAACATTCTTCTTCTTATATCCTTATACTCCTTCTGCCTTCTTGTGAGATGCATTGTTTTTCTATAATTTGAAGTTCTTACAGCATGACAATTTGTTTTGTTTCTGATTTGTTGTAAAACTTTTCTTTTTCTTTTCACCATTTTCCACATTTTTTAAACTCCGTAAAAGTGTTTTAAGAAACTGTTTAATTCTCTTACCAAAAGAGTTTTTTTCCTGTATAACCTTCTGCGCATCATCTGATTTCCTCTTTTCACTTTTCTTTGAGTAGGACTGTTTTTTTTGTTCTTGCCTCCTTCAGGTTTTTTCCCAAATAAAGTAAATATCTAAAAAACAAAGACCAGTTTCAATAGTTTGTTACATCAATTCATAATTTTTAATAATTATATTTTAATATTCATAATAATCAATAAGCAGTTGCTTACAATTACATTGGCATTCCCTCCATAACAAATAAATATGTAGGATACCTAACTATGCACCTTAGCAAAGCTGTAAATGGTTGAAACTCTGGGAGAAAACATTTATAAATTACTGTACACTTTTATTTTCTAAATTTGTGTACAAGAAGATGTATATATGACCTTTTTTCTCATTATACAGGGCACTCAGATTTTTAACTGTATATTCCAGTGCTTCTGTGATCCCTACCTAGGTAAATGATCTGGACTTCAGCGACTGACTGCTATAGTAGGATTGAGAACATTTGTCCAGCTGTATGTTAACCTACATAGTTTTTAAGTTAGGGTCATCAGCTGCTTAACACATGTCAGCATACATGTAGAAGTAGACACATGATAGCATGCAGATATTCAAACTTGACAGAGTGCACTTTCTGTTTAAAGCAGACACCTACATGTATACGGCCTACTTCAAGTGTATGTTTCCAGAGGCTCGTATGAACTACCATAAACAATAATCCATCTGCCAACATGTTTTAACCCTCATTTTTTCTCTTGCAGCTTCATTATTCACTGACAGCTCACAACATTAGGCCTAGACAATATGTGTGTCTGTGCCTTTATGTAGTGACATGATACATCAAAAGAAGCCTACAAATACTAGCCTACCTCTTTTTCATACCACATGCTCTCTAAATCTGTATAGAAAAAGGTGTATCTATCACTTTCTCCTCATTATACAGGGCAGGTAGGTATTGAACTCTGTATTCAAGGGCTTTTGTGATACCTACATAGGAAACAGATCTCTGCTTCTGTGACTGAATGCTGTAGTAGGACTGACCAGATTTGTGCACCTGTATGATAAGCTACATAGTTTTTAGTTAGGGTCATCAGATGCACAACACGTGTCAGAATACATGTAGAAGTAGACACAATGTCAATCATGATAGCATGCACATATTCAAACTTGAAAGAGTGCACTTTCCATTTAAAGCAGACACCTAAATTTATACGGCTTAGTTCAAGTGTACCTTTCCAGAGTCTCATATGAACTAGCATAAACAATCATCCATCTGCCAACATGTTTTAAACCTCACTTCTCACTTGCAGCTTCATTATTTACTGACAGCTCCCTATGTAAGGCCTAAGCAAATATTAAAGGCCAACTCTTCTCATGTCACTCATGTTGTAAGTCTCGAGTCAAATGAATCACACTCGACTGTATCATCTATCAGAAGCTACTCACTCTCAGTCTTAAAAGGACCCAAAAGGCAATTGAATAACATCTGTTTAATGAAGCATAGATTTAAAAAACCCTTAGGACAATAGATAAAATTCATATAGTTAAAAACATTCTCATAGAAAACATATTGTAAACTAATGATAAAACATCACACATAAGAGAGACAACATTCCAGACATAAACATTTGTCATTAACAAACTGTTAATTTGAAGAAATCAGTAAGAGAAAGTGCAAAATGTCACAAATTATTCATTGTTCCTCAAATTTAACAAAATCAAGGGGATGTCGACGCATTTCGGTGGAAAAACAATATAAAATCACCTTCAGGACAATAGTATAAATGTCTCTCTAATTGATTATGCAGTGTTCACCTACATGAAAAGTAATACAGATCAAATATCAGATACACAGTTTAAAAAAAAAAAAAAGCAATAAATTATGTGTTTAACAATTTGCTCATGCAAAACGTAACATATATTTCTTACATGATGTATTCCATTATTAAACCATGAAAATCTTTTAAACAAAAAAGTTTTAGGTCAGATTCATTATTTTGTCAGAAGGGTCCATGTCAAAACTGAGACCAATCATTCATTCACGTGTTCGTTGCATAGACATAATGTCACATTCACACCTTAAATGAGAACAAATATATCATTGCACTCACCAAAGTTCTATGGTTGTTACTATAGGGGTAAATGACCCTTTCGACCATCACAGATCTGGTCATAAGCACATAAAACTAGGGGTCAAAAAGAGACAATATCATTAATAATTTATGGGCAATAGTTTTTTGAAAAACCTCCTTCCAAGAATCACAAAGGATGGTAGAGTGTATATATACCTCCAACTCAACTGGTTGCTCCCATAGATACTGGAGACTCAACCTTTCAGAAGTCCATAGTACGTTCAAGGAGGATTTTATAAGCAGGGAGTCTCTATATTCCTGTATTGTGAAGAATAATATTATAATGGGTGTTACTATCCTCCATGTAGGAGTGTTAAAAAATATGATGGCCTCTACTCAATTAGAACAAAAGTAAGGCAACCTACCTCCCGGATGTAATTCCTAAAATGTATAGTCTTCTAACGGATATTGGTTGAATTGCTTCATAAAAACCTAAAAGAGGTGAAAAAGGTTGTCAGTCCCCCATGAAGGGTAGATTAAACCCTATCTCAACCCATATTCTGCTAAGCATGTACCTTAATTAAAATCTCAATATTCAGATCAACAATCCAGAACGTGATGATCGGGACTAATCAGCCCTCCAAATGGATATAGGTCAAGGAAGTAACTTCCATCGCAGGAACATATCCATTAACTATTGTGAGGTTAAAATTAAAAAAAATATAATGTTGGTAAATAAAAACCTTAAGATAATTCTCAAAGAAAGAAAAAATATGAAAAAGTATTAATTGACCGTGATTCCTAACATATTACTAAAAAGGGCACATTAAATGGGCATATTAAAAAAGGCGAGGGATACTTAAAATATATTTCCCTCTTATTAAGGGGGTCATATTGATAAAATCAAAAAGCACTGGTACCAAAGGACCTAATAATGCCATGCCTTATCGTAAAATACCATTATTTCCCAGGTCACTGGCTCCGGGCTCATATCCATGGCAAAGATGCTCGAGGATCTTGTCACAAAGTCCCAAATATAGCTACATAGTTCTCAAAATCTCTATGTCTTATAGATCTTACGCCGAAATGTAATAACTACCATAGGTGTCTCTCGGGTACCGGTAAGTAAACAATACCAACATTCCGGTAATCATACATAAGAAGAAATGTTTTTTTTCTATAAAGGCTCTTGGGACCACCATTGTATCGCTGAAGTAAGAAAGTATCCCACAGCAAGAAGGGCAAAATAACCCACGACAAATAAGATGCGGAACCCATAACGTGTAATCATTCACCCCCAACACGCCGGTTTAGCTTGATCGCTCACAGATTTAACGTTCCACGTCCATCTTTCAAGAAAATTCAAAAGGAATACAAGGAACCTGTCTTCCTTTTAAATGCCAGCAAATCTAGAGAATCCCGGGGAATGCGTCACTGATCTGCACGGATCACGTGATTTACAGGTGTATGCTCTGTCCTGCAACATATGTGGTCACCATATTGAAACTGGCAAATACTATCTAATGGTTAAATGGTTAACCGGCCTATATATAAGGGGCCGTAATGTCAATGAAAATACCCTTAAATGGTCTAAAGGAATTACAAGAGACCCTATAATACTAATAATATAGAATGAGAGAGGGCGTTTGATTTGAATATCAACTATTACAATTAATCCCGGGACCCGCGTCTCAAATGATGCAGTCACGAGATTTACAAATGTAGACTCTGCCACATTAGAATGCGCTACACTCAAAAGTGCGGTCGCCATCTTAGAACTATAAAGGATTAATCTAATTCACAATATGATGTACCTCCCTCTTTACAGACCTGACAACGGTGGCATACGTACTCATCAGTGCCCCAACATAGATAGTAAACTCAGGGCTGTGTTTCTAAAGGCGATAGCAGATGACACCTATCGACATACAGGGGGGACAGACACCAGAGTAGGTAAAGACAACATGCGGCCCCATAATAAACCTATCCCTAATTCACGGGCCAGCAAGTCATGGAAACACCTCACCTGGACAGTGATGATCTATATAGCTGTCCTAAGGGCTTAACTATAAGTTACCAAGGTCTTATTTGACCAACCTCATCCAGTCCTCTTTGGTGTTAAGTCCTTTTTTCACTGTGTTCAAAATGGATATATACCATTGTTCCCTATTCTTGGGTTTTGTTTCCATATTACCTCCTCTTTTATTACCTTCTATTTTTTCAATAATGAACTATCTAAAATCGGTATAACCATGACCTGCTATTCTAAAGTGATCAACCAGGGGGGCATTTTCTTTACTGTTCTTTAATGCTAATTTATGCTCCGCTAGGTGCACTCTTAATTCTTGAGCTGTCTCGCCCACATAGCCTAGGCCACAGGGGCATATTAACAGATAGACAATATTGTGACTCCTGCAGTTATTAACGTCTTTAGCAGTTCGAGTGCGGCCATTGTATGTAATAGTCTTCTCTAGTATACACTAGTATAACTGCCACATTTGTTATTTCCTAATGCTCTTGTCCCAAATAACGTGTGTTGTTCTGCAGGTTTTGTTTCTCGATATGTGTCTACTAGTGCGTTCCTGAGATTATTGTTTCATTTAAAAGCAAACAAAGGTTTCTCTAATACTTTCTTCTCATTGTCATTTAAAATATTCCAAGTGGAATTAATAATGTTTTTGACCTTATTGCTAATTCCAGAATATTGGCTGACAAAAACTATTTTCTCACTGTTCTTTTTATTCCCTCTTTTTTTCTTGCTGTCCGTTAGCATACTCTCACGATCATAAAATCGTGCTCTTTTAAACACATGGCTGCTGAGTTTCTTGGGGTATCCCGATCCTTACGTTTAATCTTTAGATTTTCAGAGTGTTTATAAAAATCATCTAATGAGGAACAGTTTCTCCGAAGGCGGAGAAACTGCCTGAAGGGGATTTTGTCCTTCTGGGCTCCAGGGTGATAACTTGTGTAATGGAGCAACGAGTTCTTATCCGTCAGTTTAACAAAAAGTTCTACTTCCAGGAACCCCTCGATATTTTTAATGGTAAGATCCCAAAAATTCACACACTGGTTGCTCTACTGTGCAGTTAATTTCAGGTTCAGGTCCCCCAGGTTAAGCCACTCTAAGAACTCACCAAGAAGTTCATCAGAACCATCCCAAATGAACAATATATCGTCTATGAAACTATACCATTTGGAAATATTCCCGTAAAATGGGGCAGCCTCATTGAAAATATGCCTTTCCTCAAATTCACCAACGTAAAGGCAGGCCTTAATAGGTGCACAAGTGGCCCCCATACTGGTCCCCTTACGTTGGAGGAACAAATTTTCCTTGAACAAAAACATTATTTTTCAACACAAAAGTTATACTGTCCATAATAAAATTCTTATTCGCTCCTCTACAGTCTTCCTCCCCAATACCTTTTTATTCACCTCAACCCTGAGGTGTATTGGTATAAAGGGCCTCTATATCAAGGGTAACCAATATTTGAGAGGTTTCATTAAAACAAGTACCTTCAATAATGGAGATCATATGTGCAGAGTCTTTTATGTAAGACCTTTGTCTCTGCACCAGTAGCTTCAAAAAACTGTTCACGTGTTTACTCAATGGTTCCAAAATTGAACCATTACAGCGAACAATGGGTCTCAGAGGAGGGTTGGTTTCACTCTTATGGATTTTAGGAAGTCCATAAATCGCTGGTGTAATGGCCCATTCGTTATGGAGAAATTTATATTCATCTTCCACAATATAATCATTATTCGTAGCCCTTTCTAAAAGATCCATCATCTCTGTCTTCAGGGAATCCATCATCCTAAGAGGTAATCTCATATAATGTTCCTCTACATTTAATAAACTCATGACCCTATTGTCATAGTCTGTAGTATTGAAAATCACCACCCTCCCCCTTATCGGTGGGTTTGATGGTGATATTCATGTCATTTTTAAGGATAAAATGGCTTCATTATATTCTCTGCGTATATTCCTAGTGACAGGGGCAGGGGTCTCAGCTAGTTGTCGTATTTTTTATTCCAACACACGCTCAAACGTATCTATATCTTTACTTACCTGATTTATTGTGGGGGTAAAGGTGGATTTTGCTTTCAAACCAGAAATGTTATACCTATTTACATATTCTCAAAAAACGTTTTCATCTAATCTTCCTAAAAAACACCTTAACCCTTTCCATGCGCAGGACGGCTGGGAGCCGTTCTGAGCCACGGTGCTCATGTGCGAAGGACGGCTCCCGGCCATCCTCGCACATGGCATTCCCCCAACAGCCTCGGGAGCTGGGGAAGATCTTCCCCAGCTCCAGAGGCTATTTGTTTAGTTTCCCTGAAATGACGATCAGTGCACACGTCGCGCTGACGTCATTTCAGTGAAACCGAAATTGAAATGAGCTGAGAGGTTCATTTCAGTTTCGGGAAAGGTCCATTACAACGCAGGCATTACATCGTAATGCCTTTTGCCTCTACAACGCAACATTTACAATGCAGGTGACATTACAACGCATGCCATTACAATGCATTGTAAGGTGAGTAATGGAGGTAACTGAGGTAAGTTTTTATTTTTTATTATTTTTTATATTTGGGTATTATCCAAGTATTGTTTGGAAATTGGAGCTTTGGGTGGGGGGGTTTTTAACATTTTTATTATTAGTTGTTTTTATTTAAAAAAAATTAATATATATCAACAAAAAAAAATTAAAAGGGCATGGCACCCATTTCCAGGAATGGGATGCTTGGAAAACTGGGTGTGTTATAATACTCAGATATTAAATTAATTTTTTAAAATTAATTAATATTTAATTTACAAGTTTGTAGTTTTAAAAAAAAGGTATATATTAAAAACAATTAATTAAAAGGATTGTTTTTTGGTGGGGTAGTGTATTAGTATAATTAAACACTGAGAGAGAAAGGGTCTAACGGAACCACTCCCGGTCCCCTTAAAGTATAAGTATTATCAACAAAAGAAGAAGTAATTCCAGGTTACCACATTGAATGTTACAAAAGGAGTAACACTTAGGGGTCGATTCCGATTCGGGCCGGAAAACATACCGACCGACTCGGTACGGGAATATAGTCCGACCGACACGTACCGGCGCTGCCCGACCTGCGTAGTATGATGAAACGCATGTGAATCACGACCGAACCGCACGGAAACCAGCTATCCTGCCGGGAAACCACGCGAATCGAATCGACCGACACACACCAGGAATGAACCCGACCGAAACGTACCCGCGAACTCCGACCCGCGCAGTACGATGCAATGCGTGGAAAACCAGACCGAGTCGCACGGAGCTCAAGCCGGACGACCGACACGCATACAAAACCCAGCCGAAGCAACTCAATACTCTGCGTCCGACGCATACGCCGCACATGATACCTAGCAGAAACACAGTGTGAATGACTCGGAGAAGCTCGCACGAGACAACTGCAGCGTCCTACTCGGTCAGAAGAACGTCTCCTACATGCACAAAAAATACAAAGGAAAAATACAAAAAAAAGGCCCAAACAAGCAATGACAAAGTCAATAAATACTGGGGAAAAAACATGGAACAAAGACACACCCACAACTCCACCCATATAAAGGCCACAAATCCCTACCATGATCCTTTGCAAATTCAACTGACCTGCCAGTACAGAACACCATCAGACAGCAACCACGGACACACTCACAGCTCATCCATCACACAAGCCACACACCATTAGCACCTCAACAAATAGCACCCTCACATACACCCAGCAAAACCTACACTCACACACCCTCACTTGCACACACACACACACACACATCAATCACCACCACCACCCATCACCATGCCCCCAAAGAAGAATCCAAAGTTCCTAGACAGTGAATTGGAAGTCCTGGTAGATGAGATCCTCAGGGTAGAGCCACAGTTGTTTGGTACATTGGTCCAACAGACCCCCATGTCGCAGAAAACCAAGATGTGGGAGAGGATCGTCGACAGGGTGAACGCACAATCACCATGTTTGCGCACAAAGGAAGACATCCAGAACAGGTGGTATGATGTGCGCAGGAGGGTCAAGGACCTACTGAAGAAGGATTACATCCTGAGTCAGCGCACCGGCAGTGGCCCTCCTGCCAAATCACTATACCTCAGGCCCTGGGAGGAGAAGGTGCGGGCCATCCTACCACCAGTGAGCGTATATGGACTAACAAACATCCCAGAGCCTGGTGAGTACACAACAAATATACACAATATGGTGTGACAATACACACACATCACTGTCAAGGGGATAGTCAAACCATGCACCCTTAGCAAATCCACAGCAACCAAAAGATAATCACCCCAAGATGTGTCTGTCAGTCAGATAAACACAATACATGCCATCTCATAGTGATATGTAACTGTGTCATGACATGTACAAACCTAACAACAAATACAGCAAGGCAGTGGCACAAATCTAACCAACAAACACTGTCAGATAGTTTGCCACCACTAGAACACCACCTCACAGGGAAGCTCACTGAAAGGAAGGAATTCTGTGTATGCTGGTGAAGTCAGTGTAGGCAATAGCATGATGGGAGTTGTAGTCACAGATATTGGTCACCCTCACAATTGGCCCATCAACACCACTCTGAACCATGCTCACATCACAGGGAGTGGGAAACAACTGACAAGATGGCTGACACTGGGTACTGCTGTGGGGAGCACAAGGCCCTGCTGGCAACTGTGCACCAACCAACAGCAGGACACCACTGACTGACATCCTGAAAGCCAACTTGCACTCCCTGCAATGGAAGCACGTTCCATGGTGGGATATCTGGCTGGGTGGGAAGGAGGACTGACAGCTCTGACCATAGTTACAAGCAGCTCTCCTCACACACCCCTTAACACAAACTCCACATAACCCACCTGGGAGAATGCAATGCCTCACACTCCAATTGAAGATCCCACAAAGAACCACCACCCTGGGTTATGCTGTGTGAAGCACAGGGACACTCTTGGAACTTGTAGCCAAACAAACGCCAGGACAACACTGTCAGCCATCCTGTCAGCACAGGCACACTACCCCACAGGGAAGCAGAGTCAAAAGGAAGGAAGTATGGGCATGCTGGGAAGGGGGGTGTAGGCAATAGCATGATGGGAGTGGTAGTCACAGCTCAACATCCCCCACCCACATGGCCCGGCAAGCTCACACTGAAGCATGCACACCTCACAGGGAGTGAAAAGCCACTTCAAAGATGTCTGACACTGGGTACTGCTGTGGGGAGCATAAGGCCCTGCTGGGAACTGTGCACCAACAAACAACAGGACCACACTGTCAGCCATCTTGCCATTGCTATTACACTCACACACAGTGAAGTCGACTCAAAAGGAAGGAAGTATGGGCATGCTGGGAAGGGGGGTGTAGGCAATAGCATGATGGGAGTGGTAGTCACAGCTCAACATCCCCCACCCGCATGGCCCGGCAAGCTCACACTGAAGCATGCCCACCTCCCAGGGAGTGAAAAGCCACTTCAAAGATGTCTGACACTGGGTACTGCTGTGGGGAGCACAAGGCCCTGCTGGGAACTGTGCACCAACAAACAACAGGACCACACTGTCAGCCATCTTGCCATTGACGTCACACTCACACACAGTGAAGTCCACTCAAAAGGAAGGAAGTATGGGCATGCTGGGAAGGGGGGGTGTAGGCAATAGCATGATGGGAGTGGTAGTCACAGATATTGGTCACCCTCACAATTGGCCCATCAATACCACTCTGAACCATGCTCACATCACAGGGAGTGGAAAACAACTGACAAGATGGCTGACACTGGGTACTGCTGTGGGGAGCACAAGGCCCTGCTGGCAACTGTGCACCAACCAACAGCAGGACACCACTGACTGACATCCTGAAAGCCAACTTGCACTCCCTGCAATGGAAGCACGTTCCATGGTGGGATATCTGGCTGGGTGGGAAGGAGGACTGACAGCTCTGACCATAGTTACAAGCAGCTCTCCTCACACACCCCCTTAACACAAACTCCACATAACCCACCTGGGAGAATGCAATGCCTCGCACTCCAATTGAAGATCCCACAAAGAACCACCACCCTGGGTTATGCTGTGTGAAGCACAGGGACACTCTTGGGACTTGTAGCCAAACAAACGCCAGGACAACACTGTCAGCCATCCTGTCAGCACAGGCAAACTACCCCACAGGGAAGCAGAGTCAAATGGAAGGAAGTATGGGCATGCTGGGAAGGGGGGTGTAGGCAATAGCATGATGGGAGTGGTAGTCACAGCTCAACATCCCCCACCCACATGGCCCGGCAAGCTCACACTGAAGCATGCACACCTCACAGGGAGTGAAAAGCCACTTCAAAGATGTCTGACACTGGCCTCAGCTGTGGGGAGCACAAGGCCCTGCTGGCAACTGTGCACCAACCAACAGCAGGACACCACTGACTGACATCCTGAAAGCCAACTTGCACTCCCTGCAATGGAAGCACGTTCCATGGTGGGATATCTGGCCTGGGGGGAGGAGGAGTGCCAGCTCCGACTACAGCTACCAGCAGGCCCTTACACACACACCACTTCCACTAACTCCAAACAACACACCTGGAACCGTGCCCTACAAGAGAGTGAGTGAAAAGCCACTTCCAAGATGTCTGACAATGGTGCTCTGTTGTGGGGAGCACAAGGCCCTGCTGGGAACTGTGCACCAACCAACAGCAGGACACCACTGACTGACATCCTGAGAGTCAACCTGCACCCACTGCAAGTGTGGCATGCTTCATGGTGGGACAACTGGGCTGGGGGGAGAAGGAGGTCCGGATGTCAACCAAATACTACCAATGCTGGTCATGCACACACCTGAACATCCACATAGAAATGCATCAGGTTGGCAGGACAATGAGCCACACCAATATCAACCTCTGACTGTGACAACTTAGGACAATGCAATGTACAGGGCCGCATCCAGAGGTACAGTCACAACTGTCATGTGTTTGAACCATTGATGCCTGCTGAAACATAACATACATTGTGTGTCTCTTCCAAAAACAGGTGATGACGGGGACACAGCAGCAGATGAGGAGGAGTCCCTGTCCCAGGCTCCGGGGGACCCTGACCTCTCTGGTGTGGAACAGCCTCTGCCCTCATCGGATGGCGAAGACCAACCTGGCACCTCCGGTGGGAGTCATCATGCAGCACCAGCAGGACCACCATCTGCACCCCCTGCACCCATTTCTCCAACATCTGCCAACACACAGACCACCCCCGCCGACACAGACAGACCAAGGACACTCAATGACAACAGCACAGGGACCACAGCCCACCGTGAAGCAATAGACAACAACCCCAGTACCAACCCCCAAGGGGGCCGAGGGTCACCTGTGCGTGCCACGGCAGCTCCCGCACGTGTGTCCAGGGGTGGTGGTAGGGGTGGTAGGCAGAGGTCGCTGTTTGCAGAGGGGTCTGGACTGCATGATGACCCACAACTGCCACGCATTGCTGAGGCGTACCAGAATAGCACCGGAGAGGTCAGCCAGGTAGTGGGGATCCTCAAGGACATTCAACAGCAGCAGGCTGCCCATCATGCCCGCTTGGACTCCCACATGTCCCGTGTGGAGACACACATGTCCCGTGTGGAGACACACATGTCTGGCATGGAGTCCAAGTGGGACACATTGGAAGAACTGACAGTGGTGCAGAGGGACATATTGACATGCCTCTGCCAGATTAGCACCAACATGTCCACACCTCCCTGTGTGCCCACAA
This sequence comes from Calotriton arnoldi, assembly GCA_963921515.1. Taxonomy (NCBI): domain Eukaryota; kingdom Metazoa; phylum Chordata; class Amphibia; order Caudata; family Salamandridae; genus Calotriton; species Calotriton arnoldi. The sequence continues at coordinate 157,932 of CAWUFW010019774.1, read as the reverse complement.
CATCTGGTGCCGCAACAACTGCAACTGCCACAGGGAGGGAGGATGACTCTGGTGGAGAGTCCTCTGCACCGCAGCGGCCTGCACGTGGGGTCCCCCCAGAAAGAAGAGGGGTCGTCCGAGGAAGGACAGCTGAGAGGCCGATGGCCATGTACATCCCCCAGGAACCCAACACCTGTTCTGGAAATTCTCCTTTGTGTGCAAACTGTTCACCCTGTCGAATGCAACACAACTCTCCCACATGACATGGGGAGTTTAAGTTGGACTAATGTATCAGATGACTGTGGACTTTACTCAGGACATTTCTGCTACCAACACTTCCAACTCATCTGGGAACTTTGGATTACAATACCAATGTACAGCACCCACCATCCTGTGCACTATCCTCACACATGTATGTAAATAAACTCACTAATACACCATACTTGCCTCTGTTGTGATTCCAACGTTGTTTTTGTCATGGAGATTATGATCTGCTAAATGACACTGCGCATGCTAACTGCCAAAGCAAGTTCAACAACGTCATGTGAGTCATGGCGACGTGACACATATGAGGGAGACACACCACTAGGGCTACACAACACATAGACACCAGGGCCATCGGACTCATCGCCTACACTGATGTTGCCAGGAAATACAGTGGAATGCACAGACACCACACCTATTCAGAGTCTGTGTTAACTAGCCCACAGGTGCAGTAAGCAAATGTCAGTCAGATGTGTGACCACAGACAACGCACATCCCAAAGTGAAGCACAGGTTTATTACACATTTGCAATATGTTGTTTCCACTACAAATGCAAGGTAATCCCACGTGGCAGTGGCCACACAGTCAAAAAGTGTAGAAGAAATAAAGTCCAGGGTTGTGTGGCACATCACCTGTAGGGAAACGACTGCTGCCACCCTGAAAGCTGAATCATGGTGTCGGGGGATCCAAGTTGACCAAACAACTCTGTAAGCACCCTGTGAAGGACAGACATGACACACAGTCAAAAGCACTGAAGAACAGGACAGAACTGCAATACTCATGCCCAATACATGTCACAAGATACCTACACAAAAACAAGTTAGCATGCCAACACTGTTGGGGAGTACAGACTACCTGTAAGGACACATCGCTGCACGCATCCAGTCAAGTAGCACATGGCCACACTCAAACAGCACCAGAGCACCACCCACACATATCATGCAAACTCACATCATTGACATGACAACTCTCTGGATACTCACATTCAGCTGAAGAAGTTGGTGATGAGCTGTGTGCGGACATCACCCTCATCATCATCATCATCATCACTGGCATCGTGGCACAGGCCAGGATCCTCCACAGGTGGCGGATGTTATTCATCGTCATCCAGGATGAGAGGCAACTCCTTTCGCACTGCCAGGTTGTGTAGCATGCAGCAGACGATGACAATCTTGCACACCTTTGCTGGGGCATATGGGAGGGCCCCTCATGTCTTGTCCAGGCAGCGGAAGCGGCTCTTCAGGAGACAAATGTCCACTCGATCACTCTCCTGGTCCGACCATGTGCCTCATTGTAGTGCATCTGGGCTGGTGTCACAGGGTTCCTGAGGGGTGTCAGCAACCACGGCATGTTGGGGTATCCGGAGTCACCTACTGACAGACAATTGCACATTAGCTGAGTTGGAAAAGAGGGCGGAATACAACATAGCAGAGCACACACAATGGTACAAAGTCAGTACACACCGACAAGCCAGGCACGCTGGTTCTGCATCTGTGACATCATCCTCGGGATGCGACTACTCCTCATCACGTAGGCATCGTGTGCCGAACCGGGGAAACGGGCACACACATGTGTGATGCTCATATCTGCAAGACATACCACCAGAGCATTGATCGAATGATAATGTTTCCTGTTCCTGTATGCCTGCTCATGTGCCTGTGATGGTACCAAAGCCACATGTGTCCCATCAATGGAGCCAATGACATGTGGCATCCTCCCCAGGGCATAGAAGTCACTCTTGACGTCAGTGAGTTGTTGACGTTTAGGGAAATAGATGTACTGGTTCAGGTATCTCAACATTGCCTCCAAAACATCGCGTAGCACATGGCTGAACATAGTCTGTGACATCCCACCAGCAGACACCACAGTGTGTTGAAAGGTACCAGTGGCAAAGAAATGTAGGGCTGCCATCACCTTCACCTTGGGGGTCAGCGCTGTAGGGTATGGCCGGCCAGGTTGCAAATGTGGGGCCAACCGCACCGCCAATTCCTCAATCTGCGCCCTGTTGAAGCGGTACCGTCGGATGCAGTCACGTTCCACCATCGTTGCAAGGTCAGGGAATGGTCTATGGACAGCTGGTGCCCTGCAGTGCATAGGTGAAGAAAGAAAGATTGTCAGTCACCCCACATATGTGCCATTGACCATACTCAATATCACATGATACATCATTACGAGACACAAGTACCTGATGTGTGTGCCGTTCTGTATGGACATATATGGCACCTACATGGCCAACATCTAACATCACAGTTCAACATGTGTTCACAACAAGTTCCAGGTTGTGCTATGGGAAATCATTAGGCTGTGTCACAGTACCCATTTACTGCTGTCACGTTCCAAACACACACCACAGTGACATGTCAGGACAGATGTGCCACAGGCATCACAGCTCAATGACCGGTAGATTCCCAGGGACCCTGTATTGCCACATGGACACTGGCATGACATGGCGTATCATGTACACGCCAGCAAAACAACCATGACTCCCACAGGTAGTGGCCCCTGTTCCCTCTGCAGGATAGACATGGGCGACTGTGACACACACACGCACAACATCAAACTCCATGCACAAACAACATGGATGTGGAGACTGTCTCCCATTGTGCACATGGAATCAGAGACATCGGAAACGCAACATGCACACAGACTGTGGAGGGCCATCACTATTGTGGCAATGGGTCACCCTGTGACGTACATACCTTCCCACATGGGACTCAGGGGGTATGTGACATAACATACACATACACAACCTGGAAATGTGACCATGCCACATGCTCGGAAATGAACAGTTGCACATCACAGTGGTCATGTGCACAACACACAAAGGATTCTGTCCCCATGAACACGTGCACAGCCTGGGAGTGGCTGCCCCCCCAAGTGCCACCCAAAAAACCACATGTTGACCCCCATACACAGAAAAGATAATGCAGCCTTACATGCCTTAGGATACAGTGTGGACAGGCTGTGGTGTTGTAGGTGTGCCCCTGAGTCCCTGGCAAGTCAATGTGGCTGGCATACGTTCACCAGTGACAAGCATGGTGACATATGCGAGTGACTTGTACGGGTACGCGTTGTACCTCAATGGACCGATCGGTGCGCACCACTGGCCATTGCATATGATGTGAGCAGGTACGCGTTGTACAGCAATGGACCGATCGGTGCGCACGCACTGGCCATTGCATGTGATGTGAGCGGGTACGCGTTGTACAGCAATGGACCGATCGGTGCGCACGCACTGGCCATTGCATGTGATGTGAGCTGGTACGCGTTGTACAGCAATGGACCGATCGGTGCGCACGCACTGGCCATTGCATATGATGTGAGCGGGTACACGTTGTACAGCAATGGACCGATCGGTGCGCACGCACTGGCCATTGCATATGATGTGGCGGGTACGCGTTGTACAGCTATGGACCGATCGGTGCGCACGCACTGGCCATTGCATATGATGTGGCGGGTGCGCGTTGTACAGCAATGGACCGATCGGTGCGCACGCACTGGCCATTGCATATGATGTGAGCGGAGTGCGCGTTGTACAGCAATGGACCGATCGGTGCGCACGCACTGGCCATTGCATATGATGTGAGCGGGTACGCGTTGTATAGCTATGGACCGATCGGTGCGCACGCACTGGCCATTGCATATGATGTGAGCGAGTACGCGTTGTACAGCAATGGACCGATCGGTGCGCACGCACTGGCCATTGCATATGATGTGAGCGAGTGCAGCGTTGTACAGCAATGGACCGATCGGTGCGCACGCACTGGCCATTGCATATGATGTGGCGGGTGCAGCGTTGTACACCAATGGACCGACCGGTGCGCACGCACTGGCCATTGCATATGATGTGAGCGGGTACGCGTTGTACAGCTATGGACCGATCGGTGCGCACGCACTGGCCATTGCATGTGATGTGAGCGGGTATGCGTTGTACAGCAATGGACCGATCGGTGCGCACGCACTGGCTAGGGCCTTGCATGGCAACGGACGCGTTTTCGAAGCTTTAACGAGTCTGATGCAGTGAATTCAGTTGGCCAGCCACAACAATGTTGCAAATTCATGGGTGTCATGAAGTTGAAGTTTTGAAGGATGCTGTGGGCGTGTATAAGTGGTGCAATTCCATGGATTGGCCAGCTTCAGAAGATGCAAACGACTTGGACCTATCACTTTGAACACATGAGACAGTATCTGCCTCTGCAGCACACATATAATGCTGGCTGTTCCCCTGAGAGCTCACTTGCCTGCACTACATGCTCCAGGACGACATCTGCCACCAACACTGCTGCTGTCTCTGCATCCTCTGGCTTCTGCAATGGCACGTACTGTGGAGAGAGCCCCAGCCTTCACCACTGAGGAAAACCAGGCCCTGCTGGACAGCCTCCTTCCACAGTACAGCAAGCTGTAAGGGAAACCAGGGGAACAGGTGAGTGTGCTGTCCACTGCCTTACTAAATGTGCATGTTGTCTGACGAGCAAGACTTACAGTGTGCACACCACTGGCTAGCATGCTCACTGAGTAGTTCTCACCCCCCTAAGTGTGTAGTTACATGCACTGAACAGGTATAGTGCAGTAACAGTGCATTCCAACAAGGTTTTACTTCCCAGACAATGATACCATGTAGTAACTGCTGGCAAACTGTTCATAGCCATCGTTGCACTGCCTGTGTACATCATATGCCCCTGTGATTGAGACATGTATATCCAACTGTGTGATGCACGTATATGTTGCATGTGTAGTAATGGCCTTTTCACTTTGTCATCCTCACAGGTTGATGCCCACCAGAAGCAGGAAATCTGGCTGACCATCGCCTGGGCAGTAAGATCCGTGGGGGACTACAAGCGCCGTATCCGCAACTGCCAGAAGAGGTGGCAGGACCTTCGGGGCTGGACCCGGAGGATCGCAAGGGTCCAGCTGAAGCTGTCGCCTCCTCGCAGGAGGGGCGGACACCGGACCCTGACCCCCCACATGCTCCAGATCCTGGCGGTGGTCTTCCCTGACCTGGATGGGCAGCTGAAGGCCAGACAGCAGCAAGGAGGGGGTGAGTCCATGACTGCACTGTGAACTTTGTCTGACATGCTATGTGCCCTCCTCTGGCCTGGTTAAACTTCCACAGTACATCAGTCATGTGGTCCAGGACCCATGTCCCTCAATTGTGACATGCCCACTCCTCATCTGATACCCAGGTGTGGCCCTTGCATGCAGGAAATTGTGTCACTTGGGTACTGTGTCCTTGCATTTTGCTTAGCTCAAGGTGGGGGACAGCATTTGTTCCTGTAACTTTGTGGTGGGCTTCATGGGTGGGTCAATTGCTTACACAATGCCTGAGTTCTGACATATAATCTGCGTGTAACTTTGATATGTGGTCCAATTGCTGATCTGACTCACCACATGTGCCTGGGGTATTTGGCACACCCCCATGCTGCGGGTGGGAACAATGTTTGGGCCTCAGGAGTATGTATATCAAGTGTGTCACACATGCTTAGCCACCTGCCTACTGTCCAGGGCTCATCCCTCTTTCACGTGGAGCAGGACAGTCATGCCTACTCCAGGGCATAAAATACACTCTGTACTCCCACTCCCGTGTATCAGCTGACACGTTGTGCTCAGTGAAATGTTCCCTCAGGTGTCTGCCTCTGTGTCATTGTGCTGTGGCTTCGTTGTCAGGACTACTGGGGTGTTTATTGGTTAGGGCTCAGCATGCCATCTGAGATGTGACCATGAGAGACGATACTCGTGTGACATATAGGTGTTTGATCACTTGACTGTGCAGACTGGTGTATGCGACTGTGAAGTTCAGGCATCTGTTTTTCATTCACAGCAGACTGTGAGGTGCTCAGGTTCAGAGAGTTGTGTGTCATGTCTCCCATATGTCCAATTGGTATGACGTGGACAAATAAGAGTTCAGATGATGTGGTTTGTGGGGGATGGACATGTGCACTTGTCAGCTACCGAACTTGCATTCCCCATGACCTAGGATTGTGACACAGTGCAGACTGTTGTTGGCTGGCTGCCCTGCCCATGTGACTGGAGACAGTGATGTATGACTTTGCAGGCATGCCTGTGCCATGGCATTAAACTTCCTAAGAGTGATCCTGCAGGGGAGTGACATGTGCAACATGCACCCCATTGTGGCATTGACTATCTGGACATGGGTGCATCATGGTGTCTGGTGCTGGTATGCATCACATGCATTTCAAATTAGACTCTGGCCATCCCTTTATCCGGACACCTGTACTGACTCAGTGGCAAGAGATGTGATGTGTGCATGTTCACATACTTCACCGTGTTCCCTGCAATGTCCAACAACTGTGTAGGTGGTGCATGTGTCCACACTGGGGTATTACCATCCGACACGCACCAGACAGATGGGTGCAAGGCCAGGAGGGGTGTGAGTGCCATGGTTGACCATCAGACTGACAATTGGCTTCTCCTAATCTGTGTGAGCACTTTTGGCAATATTCAACTAAGGATGCCAGGGCCTGCTCTGTAATGTGCTGTACTTACTGTGGTGTGTGCGGTCAGTGCAGGTGACTGATGTTTGTCTGTTTCCCTAATTGTTTGCAGATACATCCACGGCCACAGGAGGGGACAGCTCCACGGACCAGGAGGAGCTGCAGAGCCAGACTGGGTCAGCAGCCGACGAGTGGTCGGAGGGACCCAGTGGCACGGAGGGCGAGGGAGCCACACCGAGGAGTCCTCAGCACAATCCACCTCAGCTGAGGGCCACAGCAGCTCGGAGGATGACTCCCTTGTGGAGGCGGGTGTCAGCAGCCACCACACCCCAGCTAGTATGTCTCCTTCGTGCCAGGCACCGCACCCCCTGCCCCTGTGTCCCCTGCTGCCCTGAGTGAGGAGTCCGTGTACTTACTTCGCCAGCTCCATGTAGGGCAGACAGAAATGCTGAGTGTCCTCCATGCCCACACCACTCTGTTGACACAGCTGGTGTCGTTCATGGAGGGCATCTCATCGGGCATGTCTGCCCTACAGAGGAGCAATAGGTCCATGGACTCCTCCCTGACGGCAGCAGTGTCCCTCCTCCAACAGTCCCTCACCCCTCCTACCTCTGCCCCATCCACACTTCCTGGCACCTTATCTGTCCCAAGCACATGCACACCTGCACAATCACCCAGACACACAGACACGAGCAGCACAGAAACACCCATAACAAAGGCAAAACTTGCACTCAAACATCCACAGGGGACTGATGCCACACACACAGGGGATGGGGAACAGACACACACACAGGCATCCACAGTCACTCCGCAGTCCTCCACTTCCTCTCCCTCCAAGACCCCTTCCCTTGCCTCACCTGCAACCCCACCTAAAAAGCAGCTCTTCCTCTGTGACCTCAGCCTCTTCCCCTCCGATCCAGCTGATCCAGCATACAGGGGGAAGAGGAAGTCCACCCACACAGAGGGAGTGCCCCTCGCCCCGGACACCCTCCCCCAGGCACAGGCGAACTGAGGCCCCCACCCACAAGTCCTCCTGGACCCGGAAGAGCAAGACCCCGCCACCGCCCTGCAGCTCGACCACACAGTCTCCTTCCTCCATCCCTCAGGCCCCCACAACACAGGTTCCCCCACCACACCCTGCCCCAGGTTCCCCCACCCACAGATACACCATCCCCAAAATGTTCCGGCCTTCTCCCCCTGCCACTTGCTCTTCCAGCACCACACCCCCCGCTGCACATGTTTGTGCCCCTAGTGTGGAGACCGTGTCCTCCCCCTCTGGCCTGCCCACCTTACCTGAACCCCATTCTACTCCCCTGGTGATAGGCACTGCAGTGGAGTCCACTACCACCCCGTCTGACTTGGGGAACCTGTCCACTCTATCTGCCCAGCCCACTGCAGTCGTGCCGGCACCCACGCCATCTGACTCATGCCCCCCAGTTGTGCCGGCACCCCCCATGTCAGACACCTCCACTGCAGTTGCTGGTGACTCTCCTGCACCCACCAGCCCTTCCCTGCCTCCGTCTGGTGTGCCCTGATCCTGTCCCTGCGGTGCCTGGCCTGCCCCCACGTATGCCCCTCCAAGGGGGATGTCCCTGGTCCTTAGCAGTGCAGGCAAGCAAAGGGTGACATCTGCCACTATCCCCCTGTTCGGACTTGTTAATGGACTGGCCATTGGCCTTTGTGTTTTCTCAGGACTTCCTTTTTTGATGTGATATATGCTGAATAAAGCTCCTTTCTGTTCTCTAGTGGTTTTGCTTCCGGTGTACATGATGTTGATGATGCTAACCATGCCCTTGCAGCAGTGATGGTGTATTTGATATCAGGAACATGAAGTGTTACTGTGCAGGACCCCATGCGGTCCAGGGGGAATGTGTCCTATCCTGGGGTGTATCCATGTCATCCTTTGCAGCAATATGAGGGTGTCATGATTATGATATTTGGCAATGGGATTTCCTACTTTTATTTGCAATTTCACATCTGTGGCTTACACCCCTACACATCAGTTGTGCTTGCCATTGTTCAATTTGTCTATTTCCCTGACTGTGTGACCATCTCCACTGGACATGCAGGTTTGGGCATCAATGGGGAAGGACTCATCTGTCTTATCAGTGTAACTTGCTATACATGTGTGTTGGATCTGTGCAGATGATTTAGGTGACACTCCCATGACCATGCTGATGTGACGAGAGCCTTCATTTTGTGCTAATTGTTGACTGAGTGACCAAGTGTTCTGCTGACATGATAGAGCCCTGCAGAGACAACGTATGGCACAGCTTTCCTTACACAGGAGTGGAGTCCCCTCATGGCAGTGTGTAATTCCGTGACATTGCCTGAGCCCAAGGTGTGTGTTGTGTGAGCATGTCTGTGTGTGTTCACTTCCATTTTGCTACGCGGGCTGGGATCCCTAGTGATGTTCCTGTTTGTGATGCTTGCTGAGTTGACCTATGTTCCCCCATAATCTTCGCCCTGGGTTCTCTGGGATGTGGGTGCATAGCACATTACTGGTCATCAGGGTGTCATCCATAGGTGTGTTTGCTGTCAGGGCTGAGTTTGTGGGCAAACGCAGATGTGACACAGTCAGGATTCCCCTTGGCACTTGTTGGTTACACAAGTGATGTAATTTGCAGTTTGTGTTAGCTTTCAGTGATTGTGACACGTTGTGTGTGTGACTGCTGCCACTCCTCAGGGTCAGAGCTGCTATGTTGGAAGTTGTCTATGTGTGTTCTTTGTGGGTGACCTTGGCTTCTTCATTGGTGTGTGACTGTGGCCGGGATCCCATTGCTTGGTGTGGATTAGACGTCATTCCCATGTACAGCGTACTGTGCAGTGTGTAAGACATTCCAGAGTCTTGTTGACTGGCCATGTGTGATGGGTTTCGGCACCTTAGTTCCCACCACCACCCCTGGTATTGTCATGGGTGCATGTGCAATGTCACCAGTCCATGTGAGCTTCACTGCTGCACATTGGTGGAGATCAAGGTGTGTGGTGTTGAGTGTGTGCAAATGAGAGTTGTTGCACGGCTAGACCCCTACCTTCATGTTGGCCTTGGCTGACAGGCCGTGCTGATTGATTTGTGCTTGTGTAGGTGTGATGGTAGTTTGTTGCTCAGGACACATGACTGTGGTTCACAGTGTGAACGACATCTAGCTTTGTCATCACAGTGGGATTATCATGCAGGCCAGGGTCACCACAATGTGGGGTCCCTGGGGGTAGTGCAGTGGTGGGTCTGTCTCTTGCTGTGTTAGTTGCTGTTCCTACAGGCTTGTGTGACATGTGTAATTTGGGCTCCCTCTCATCTAACAATGCCTGATTGTCCACATAGGGCAATCCGATCCATGAGTTACTTTTGTGTGGCACTGTATACACATCTGTGTGATTGGGATTCAGGCCTCCTCATGTGTTGTGTGGTTGCCTGGGGACACTGGCACCCCCCCCATCACCTGTTGTGTTTGATATGCAGTGTGAGGCTGCCTGTTTGTGCATCTGCACCACTGCATTGGCATATCTTTAGTGTGCCATTGGCTGTATGTTGTTTGGTGGCTTTCCCCTGCTGTCCCTGGGACTCCTAGGTCATCAGTCAGCACAATGATCATGGTTTGTATGTCTCATTGCTGCCATGGTATGGTATTTGTTCACCTCACATCTACAGTCTCCACAGGATATCTACATTTGTGTGTCCATTGGTGCAGATATGTGGGTCTGCATTATGATGGTCACTTCTGTCATTGTGTAATTGATAAATGTTGACAATGTCAGCCCCCATGGGTGATGTTTGTCTGCACATGGCCAAAGGTATGTCTTATTTGCACTGCACTGTTTGCCTCACCCAAGCTATGTTGCTATGGGACACAAGCACTACTATGCCACAGATGTGTTTGTTGTTCTGTGACCAGCAATCATCCATGCTGTTTGGCAGTTGCAGCTTTTCACATGACAACACTTACATTTTGCTCACTGTGATGATGGGGGTTTAGACCCCATTGCCACAATGTTCAAAATGTGCTTCAACTATGGACCCCACACTTACATTTTGGTCACTGTGATGATGGGGGTTAGACCCCATTGCCACAATGTTCAAAATGTGCTTCAGCTATGTACCCCACACTTACATTTTGGTCACTGTGATGATGGGGTTTAGACCCCATTGCCACAATGTTCAAAATGTGCTTCAGCTATGGACCCCACACTTACATTTTGGTCACTGTGATGATGGGGTTTTGACCCCATTGCCACAATGTTCAAAATGTGCTTCAGCTATGGACCCCACACTTACATTTTGGTCACTGTGAAGATGGGGTTTAGACCCCATTGCCACAATGTTCAAAATGTGCTTCAGCTATGGACCCCACACTTACATTTTGGTCACTGTGATGATGGGGTTTAGACCCCATTGCCACAATGTTAAAAATGTGCTTCAGCTATGGACCCCACACTTACATTTTGGTCACTGTGGTGATGGGGTGTTAGACCCCATTGCCACAGTGGTCATGGTCTGCTTGCATTGTGGAGGCCACACACATTTATGTGTGACACATGTGATAGGGGGTCACATTGTATGTTCAATGTCATGTTCAGTGTTGTAGGCATTTGACACAGACTACACACGCTTGTCATGGTGTCGGGGGGGATGTATTTTTCAGACATTCCTTATGTTGGAGTATGCTGGTTGTGTAATGCTTTACCCGTCCTATGAATAGGGGTGGTGTGGGTGGTAGGCATCCAGCACCCATGAGTAGGGGTGGTGGTAGTGGTAGGCATCCATCCCCCTATGGGTGTGGATGGTAGTAGTGACAGGCATCCAGGCCCCCCTGACTAGGGGTGGTGTTTGTGGCAGGCATCCAGACCCCATGAGTGGGGATGGTAGTAGTGACAGGCATCCAGGCCCACATGAGTAGGGGTGGTGTTAGTGGTAGGCATCCATCCCCCCATGAGTGGGGATGGTAGTAGTGACAGGCATCCAGGCCCCCCTGAGTAGGGGTGGTGTTAGTGGTAGGCATCCATCCCCCCATGAGTGGGGATGGTAGTAGTGGCAGGCATCCAGGCCCCCCTGAGTAGGGGTGGTGTTAGTGGCAGGCATCCAGGCCCACCTGAGTAGGGGTGGTGGTAGTTGTAGGCATCCATCCCCCTATGGGTGTGGATGGTAGTAGTGACAGGCATCCAGGCCCCCCTGAGTTGGGGTGGTGTTAGTGGCAGGCATCCAGCCCCCCATGAGTAGGGGTGGTGTTAGTGGTAGGCATCCATCCCCCCATGAGTGGGGATGATAGTAGTGACAGGCATCCAGGCCCCCATGAGTAGGGGTGGTGTCAGTGATAGGCATCCATCCCCCCATGAGTGGGGATGGTAGTAGTGACAGGCATCCAGGCCCCCCTGAGTAGGGGTGGTGTTAGTGGTAGGCATCCATCCCCCCATGAGTGGGGATGGTAGTAGTGGCAGGCATCCAGGCCCCCCTGAGTAGGGGTGGTGTTAGTGGCAGGCATCCAGCCCCACCTGAGTAGGGGTGGTGGTAGTTGTAGGCATCCATCCCCCTATGGGTGTGGATGGTAGTAGTGACAGGCATCCAGGCCCCCCTGAGTTGGGGTGGTGTTAGTGGCAGGCATCCAGCCCCCCATGAGTAGGGGTGGTGTTAGTGGTAGGCATCCATCCCCCCATGAGTGGGGATGGTAGTAGTGACAGGCATCCAGGCCCCCATGAGTAGGGGTGGTGTTAGTGGTAGGCATCCATCCCCCCATGAGTGGGGATGGTAGTAGTGGCAGGCATCCAGCCCCCCCCTGAGTAGGGGTGGTGTTAGTGGCAGGCATCCAGGCCCCCCTGAGTAGGGGTGGTGGTAGAGACAGGCATCCAGCCCCCCCTGAGTAGGGGTGGTGTTAGTGGTAGGCATCCATCCCCCCATGAGTGTGGATGGTAGTAGTGACAGGCATCCAGGCCCCCCTGAGTAGGGGTGGGGTTAGTGGCAGGCATCCAGGCCCCCCTGAGTAGGGGTGGTGGTAGTGGTAGGCATCCATCCCCCTATGGGTGTGGATGGTAGTAGTGACAGGCATCCAGGCCCCCCTGAGTAGGGGTGGTGTTAGTGGTAGGCATCCATCCCCCCATGAGTGGGGATGGTAGTAGTGGCAGGTATCCAGGCCCCCCTGAGTAGGGGTGGTGTTAGTGGCAGGCATCCAGGCCCACCTGAGTAGGGTGGTGGTAGTGGTAGGCATCCATCCCCCTATGGGTGTGGATGGTAGTACTGACAGGCATCCAGGCCCCCCTGAGTAGGGGTGGTGTTAGTGACAGGCATCCAGGCCCCCCTGAGTAGGGGTGGTGGTAGTGGTAGGCATCCATCCCCCTATGGGTGTGGATGGTAGTAGTGACAGGCATCCAGGCCCCCCTGAGTAGGGGTGGTGTTAGTGGCAGGCATCCAGGCCCCCCTGAGTAGGGGTGGTGGTAGTGGTAGGCATCCAGCCCCCTATGGGTGTGGATGGTAGTAGGGACAGGCATCCAGGCCCCCCTGAGTAGGGGGGGTGGTAGTGGTAGGCATCCATCCCCCTATGGGTGTGTATGGCATTGGTGATAGCCATCCCGCCCCTATGGTTCTGCTGTTGCTAGTGTACATCATTTCTGCATCCCTATGTGTGTGTGACATATTTCGGGTACGTGTCGTTTGTTTGTGTTGTGGGTGTTTGACTTACCATCTGCGCCGTACGCGTCCGTACCGGTCCCGGTAATAGATGTAGAGTATTGGTAGGACCTGCGCGATGGGATTCATGGTTGGTTCGTCTCGTTCGGGTTTCTCGTGGCTTCGACTCGTACTCGTCACTGGCTTGTTCGTCTCGTCGCCGTGGATCGTCTTGTGGCGCGAATCGGAGCTTATGTACAGCTCTCCCGGATGCTCTGACGTGCCGGACGTAGCGACGGGTTCGGCGCGTACGGAAGGCGCATCGTACTAGTCCGGCCGGAAGGTGCTGTATATTTGCTTCCGTGCGACTCGATTCTGCGTTTACGGATCCGGCTCGGGCGGGGAACAGGAGCTGGAATGGGTAAGTACGGCTCGCTCGGAATCTGTGCTGTTATGCGCATCGTACTTGCTCGTTCGGACGACTGTTCGAATGGGTCGGGAAACACGCGTTCACTTGGTTTTTTTCCGGACGAATACTGTTAGGTGCGCTTCCGGCCGACATCGGAATCGGCCCCTTAGTTTTTAAAAGAACCCTCACTCACCAACCTGCTTCATCATAGGGTCCCCACCCGAGCGGCTGAATGCCTCTCAGGTGTGCTACGACGCCGGATTACAGCGGAGCGTTTTTTTTTAAGTGCAGGGTGAGTGATCAGTGACAAGGTGATATAAAATTGCCTTTACTAGTCCTTTAAATTTTATGCTGGAATAGTAAGGCAAGATTAAAAGCAAGAGGGGATGTTCTGTCTGGTTAAATTGACCATTGACATCCACGAGTGTATTAAGTGACAAGGGCAGGTCTACATGTTTCAGCCTCCGCGTGCAAAATTGCGAGGCTTTCTTCAGGACCAGTGGTGCCACAAGGGTGTGCACTCGCTAAGGTGAACGCTTCGCTATGGCAATTTAACCGCAAACTTACAGTTAACCTCTCAGCGTTGTCTGAAAGAAAACACATTTATATTCTGGAAGAGAAAACAACATATGAAAACATCCAGGTCAAATGGTACTATGCAAAATTGGTGTAACAATCTGGACCTCATGCTACCATGCGTGACGTTCAATGTGCTTGTTTAGGCTCTCAACATTATGGTGCCTAAAGTGCCGTGCATGTGTTTAGCACTAATACGAGCAATGGTTTATCGCGTGGAGTTGTTTATCAGGAAGGGGTGTTGTGAGTCAAAACAATTTTTCAAACTTCTGCCCCCTATAAGTGCATGGTGGCGATACATTTGTAATCCAGCGAAGAATCGTAGTTTACGGACTCGGGTCTTTTAGTTCAAGGAGATTAGCGTGAATGACCGAAAGTACGGGAGCATCACACAGCCGTGGAGCTCCTTAGCACACGTGCATAGAGGAGAATTTTTTTTTGAATGCAAGGCTTACATGGAAAGTAGTACGTTCCTACCCCATGGATCCTATCGGGGGGTGTTGGTCTGTAGTCACACTCTAGGTAGAATTAGAGGCATTAGAGTAAAAAACGGGCCTGACTAAGGTCAGAACAGTACCTTGTAACAGCTGTCGGTAAAAGGTTTACTCACTACGCCAAGACCAAACGCCCACTTCTGGCACCCGATATGCTCCCAGTCCAGGATCCCGTGGATAAGTGTGTCCCCTGACCGGGCATATTTTGAAGGCTCTTTCGATCGCTAATTGGCGTCCGCGTCATCACGTGCAGCGTGATAACGTCGGCGCGTGTACTGGATAGTGGCAAAGAAGTTAACCCCTTCTGGGTTCGTCGGAATTGACATCAAGTCAAACTTTATTTAAGCTCCACAATGCCTCCTAGGCGTGTCCCTGAGTGTCATTTAAACTGATCACTGCGTGGTGCCTGCCACGTTGTGCATGGAAATGCACAACATGGCCATTTGACATTGCGGCGGGTGCTGCAGCCAGCAGCACCCGCCGCAATGTTAAATTGCCAGATGCGACCGCCACGGTGGCGGTTGCATCATAATTAGGGGTGCGGGACCGCCGCATGACAGGCGGGCGGTCCCGTTACCGCTGGGATGGCGGGCGGACTCAAGTCCGCCCGCCATCCTAATGACCCCCTAAGTGTTACTCCTTTTGCCTCGTTCAATGTAGTAACTTGGAATTACTCCTTCTTTTGTTGATAGTAGTGTATTAGTACTCAGGTTTTATTTTGAAAACTTGAGTATTATTAAAAAGTTAGATTAATTGTTATTATTTTTAAATAAATAAAATATAGCAAAAATATATTATATTTATAAAAAAGAAATTAAAAATACTTTGCACTTATTCCCTGAGACGGGATGTTTGGTAAACAGAGGTTTTGGGTGGGGGAGTGTATTAATACTCCGGTATTAATTTTAATACTTGAGATTTAATTGTTATTTAGTTTTAGTGACAGAACATTTGAAAAATAATTTTTCAAATAAATGTATTAAAAAGGTTTTGGCACCTATCCTCTGGGATGGGATGCATGGGAAACAGGGGTTTTGGTGGGGGAGTGTATTAATACTCTGGTATTAATTTTAATACTTGAGAATCAATCAATTGATATTAATTTTAATACTTGAGAATTACTAGATATTTAGTTTTATTGATAGATAATTTTAAAACTATATTTTTATAATTAATAAAAAAGGCTTTGGCACCAATTCTCTGGTACAGGATGCATGGGAAACAGGGTTTTGGGTGGGGGTGTATTAATACTCGGGTATTAATTGTAATATTTGAGAATTAATTGATATTTATTTTTAGTAATGGAATATTTTATCAATACTTTTTTTTAAATAATAAAAAGGCTTTGTCCTCTGGGACAGGATGCATGGAAAACAGGGGTTTTGGTTTGGTGAGTGTATTAATACTCGGGTATTAATTTTAATACTAGAGAATTAATAGATATTAAGTTTTACTGAAAATTTAAAAAATAATTTTTATCTAAAATTCATAAAAAGGCTTTGGCACCTATTCTCTAGGCCGGGATGTATAGAAAATTGGGGTTTTGGGTGGGGGCGTGTATTAATACTCAGGTATTATATTTAATATTTGAGTATTAAATATTTCTTAATGTTTAATTTATTTTTTTATAAAATTGTAAATTAATTTTTAATATCAGAATTAATAAAAGTGATATGCAGACAAATACAGGGTGTTTCTGGGTAGGGAGGAGATTTGATATCAAGTTTAATTATAAGCTATCATTAAAAAATTAATATATATTTTATTTTTAATTTAATCACATTAAACATAAAAGAGTATATTAATTTAGCTTAGAAATTAAAAAAGCATATATGTACAACATGAGTTTGCATAAATAGACATTGATAAAGTTAAAAAAACATAAATTCACGTAATAAAAAATGTAATAGTTAACAAAACAATCAATTGACACAATAATAGTATTGTAGGTAATTTTATTACATTTAAAAAAATATAATGCAGTTATGAAAAATAATCAAAAAATGTTTTACAAAAACTTTAATTGTTGTATTATTTTTTAAAAATAAACATAGATTTTCAACTGTATTATAACATATAATTTTTATTTTCTTTGTAGGTTTTCCCAAAGTTTCCCATTGAAGTGAAGAGATGACGTTGCCGCTTGTACGTAAGGTTCGTCATTGCAAGGATCGCAGCGGTCCGGATCAGATGCAAGGGAGAGCTGTGTCCAGGTAAGGCAAATTTAAATTATTAAAAATAGATTAAGGGTGGCATAGTCTATTGTAAGGAGTGAGGAGGGAGGTTGAAAGATCTAGGGATAGTTGTATTTTGATCATTTTGCATGTTTTAACTTAAAAAAGCTTTCCTAAACAGGTAGCAGTTGCAGGCCCACATCGGGTTTATTGCTTTCATAACACTTTTTGTTTAAAAGAATTATTTTTAATGAATAATTTATTTTTCTATTAAACAATAGTGTTATGAAAAGCAATATTTTTTTTAATCTTTTTGATGCGACGGGTTTTTGAAATTAAGTAATTGCGTTGTCGCGGTTTTTCGGATAGGTCGAAGGAACATGGACACAGACTTCATGGATTGCAGAAATACCTTTTGGGACATTTTTAAAACCTGGATATATAGTTTTTGGTACATCTTTTAGAATGGAGCGGAGTTTCCCTCCAATACCAGGTGCACAGCATCTCTAGTGATTATCACCAAGTTTTTCCAACTATTTTTGCGATTTCAACAATGATTATTCCATGTACTCCAAAATCTTTTTATAACTTCATTTATTTTCGTTGTTCTGTTCACTCGTGTGACACTTATATTTCAACAGTTTCTCATGCCACAGATATGCCCATCCGAGCCTTTGTCTGGGCACGCCAAAAAACATAAAACATCCTCAGTTGCGAAATTGATGTTACCCAATGCATTTCGGGCCTTGGATTAGCCCTTCTTCAGGGGTTCACTACAAATGAGAGAATATTGCCATTAAAATGTGGCCTCAAACCGCTATGTTCAACATTAAATATTTTTACACAAACACATCAATACCATGTTCTCAGATTGACCCTTACACAGCACTTCCCTCTAAACGCGGAGCACTATGCTACCGCCGTCTCGCTTGAACAAACCCCCTTCAGTTCAACCTCCTTCTCCTCATTTAAATCTTCCCTTCCGTTAACTTCACATCCCGCGACTAATCACCCACCTTAATACCCTCAAATTTCCTTATCTGTTACCCGTTCTCTAACCCTCTAATCGTAGCTCCATTATCTCATACCTTCGCAGCCTCTGCCCGTGTCTTTCTTTTTCCAAATGGTTCCCTTTGCGAAGCAGTGCAAACTACCCCTTAATTAGCTCGTGCAACATAGTCACACCCTCAGATTTTGAATTTGACCTATCGCAGCCACCCTCCAATCACCATTTTAACAATAGTAACTACGTAGCCCATAATGCACCTCTATGATGTATCACAAAGTCGTCATTCGAGGTTTTATCATTACCCTTACTTCCTCAAGCGATTCGATACTATACCCCGCCCACCCTATTGTTGTTATTTGCTGTGCTGAAGCTAAGATGTTGCACTTCATCATGAAACATTATTAATTTATGTGCGTCTGGTTAAAATACAAGATATGAAAATATATATAATGTCTCTATTTCTCATGTTGTTTAAGTCCATAAACCGAGTGAAACCAACAGTCCAATCACAATTTACTTCCATTCCTGAGATGTGTGTCACACGAGTGTAATTATGTCCTTTGAAGTTGATTTGCCATTTTTTCTCCTCTGTGGGTGCAACTTGCAGTAGGGCAGATATTTCATACAACTTTCCAAAAATTGCAGTGCACACCGCTTGAACATCTTCGGTAATTTTGCCATTTTTATCAACTGTCATCCATTTGCGTGCTCCCTGGATAGCGTGATCTACCCTGATATCACGCGGTTATCGATACATCTTTTAGAATGGAGCGGAGTTTCCCTCCAATACCAGGTGCACAGCATCTCTAGTGATTATCACCAAGTTTTTCCAACTACTTTTGCGATTTCAACAATGATTATTCCATGTACTCCAAAATCTTTTTATAACTTCATTTATTTTCGTTGTTCTTTTCACTCGTGTGACACTTATATTTCAACAGTTTCTCATGCCACAGATATGCCCATCCGAGCCTTTGTCTGGGCACGCCAAAAACATAAAACATCCTCAGTTGCGAAATTGATGTTACCCAATGCATTTCGGGCCTTGGATTAGCCCTTCTTCAGGGGTTTCTCTACAAATGAGAGAATATTGCCATTAAAATGTGGCCTCAAACCGCTATGTTCAACATTAAATATTTTTACACAAACACATCAATACCATGTTCTCAGATTGACCCTTACACAGCACTTCCCTCTAAACGCGGAGCACTATGCTTCCGCCGTCTCGCTTGACCAAACCCCCTTCAGTTTAACCTCCTTCTCCTCATTTAAACCTTCCCTTCCGTTAACTTCACATCCCGCGACTAATCACCCACCTTAATACCCTCAAATTTCCTTATCTGTTACCCGTTCTCTAACCCTCTAATCGTAGCTCCATTATCTCATACCTTCGCAGCCTCTGCCCGTGTCTTTCTTTTCCAAATGGTTCCCTTTGCGATAAAACCTCGAATGACGACTTTGTGATACATCATAGAGGTGCATTATGGGCTACGTAGTTACTATTGTTAAAATGCTGATTGGAGGGTTGCTGCGATAGGTCAAATTCAAAATCTGAGGGTGTGACTATGTTGCACGAGCTAATTAAGGGGTAGTTTGCACTGCTTCGCAAAGGGAACCATTTGGAAAAGAAAGACACGGGCAGAGGCTGTGAAGGTATGAGATAATGGAGCTACGATTAGAGGGTTAGAGAACGGGTAACAGATAAGGAAATTTGAGGGTATTAAGGTGGGTGATTAGTCGCGGGATGTGAAGTTAACGGAAGGGAAGGTTTAAATGAGGAGAAGGAGGTTGAACTGAAGGGGGTTTGTTCAAGCGAGGCGGCGGTAGCATAGTGCTCCGCGTTTAGAGGAAGTGCTGTGTAAGGGTCAATCTGAGAACATGGTATTGATGTGTTTGTGTAAAAATATTTAATGTTGAACATAGCGGTTTGAGGCCACATTTTAATGGCAATATTCTCTCATTTGTAGTGAACCCCTGAAGAAGGGCTAATCCAAGGCCCGAAATGCATTGGGTAACATCAATTTCGCAACTGAGGATGTTTTATGTTTTTGGCGTGCCCAGACAAAGGCTCGGATGGGCATATCTGTGGCATGAGAAACTGTTGAAATATCAGTGTCACTGCAGTGAACAGAACAACGAAAATAAATGAAGTTATAAAAAGATTTTGGAGTACATGGAATAATCATTGTTGAAATCGCAAAAGTAGTTGGAAAAACTTGGTGATAATCACTAGAGATGCTGTGCACCTGGTATTGGAGGGAAACTCCGCTCCATTCTAAAAGATGTATCGATAACCGCGTGATATCAGGGTAGATCCACGCTATCCAGGAAGCACGCAAACGGATGACAGTTGATAAAAATGGCAAAATTACGGAAGATGTTCAAGCGGTGTGCACTGCAATTTTTGGAAAGTTGTATGAAATATCTGCCCTACTGCAAGTTGCACCCACAGAGGAGAAAAAAATGGCAAATCAACTTCAAAGGACATAATTACACTCGTGTGACACACATCTCAGGAATGGAAGTAAATTGTGATTGGACTGTTGGTTTCACTCGGTTTATGGACTTAAACAACATGAGAAATAGAGACATTATATATATTTTCATATCTTGTATTTTAACCAGACGCACATAAATTAATAATGTTTCATGATGAAGTGCAACATCTTAGCTTCAGCACAGCAAATAACAACAATAGGGTGGGCGGGGTATAGTATCGAATCGCTTGAGGAAGTAAGGGTAATGATAAAACCTCGAATGACGACTTTGTGATACATCATAGAGGTGCATTATGGGCTACGTAGTTACTATTGTTAAAATGGTGATTGGAGGGTGGCTTCGATAGGTCAAATTCAAAATCTGAGGGTGTGACTATGTTGCACGAGCTAATTAAGGGGTAGTTTGCACTGCTTCGCAAAGGGAACCATTTGGAAAAGAAAGACACGGGCAGAGGCTGCGAAGGTATGAGATAATGGAGCTACGATTAGAGGGTTAGAGAACGGGTAACAGATAAGGAAATTTGAGGGTATTAAGGTGGGTGATTAGTCGCGGGATGTGAAGTTAACGGAAGGGAAGGTTTAAATGAGGAGAAGGAGGTTGAACTGAAGGGGTTTGTTCAAGCGAGACGGCGGTAGCATAGTGCTCCGCGTTTAGAGGGAAGTGCTGTGTAAGGGTCAATCTGAGAACATGGTATTGATGTGTTTGTGTAAAAATATTTAATGTTGAACATAGCGGTTTGAGGCCACATTTTAATGGCAATATTCTCTCATTTGTAGTGAACCCCTGAAGAAGGGCTAATCCAAGGCCCGAAATGCATTGGGTAACATCAATTTCGCAACTGAGGATGTTTTATGTTTTTGGCGTGCCCTGACAAAGGCTCGGATGGGCATATCTGTGGCATGAGAAACTGTTGAAATATAAGTGTCACACGAGTGAACAGAACAACGAAAATAAATGAAGTTATAAAAAGATTTTGGAGTACATGGAATAATCATTGTTGAAATCGCAAAAGTAGTTGGAAAAACTTGGTGATAATCACTAGAGATGCTGTGCACCTGGTATTGGAGGAAACTCCGCTCCATTCTAAAAGATGTATCGATAACCGCGTGATATCAGGGTAGATCACGCTATCCAGGGAGCACGCAAACGGATGACAGTTGATAAAAATGGCAAAATTACGGAAGATGTTCAAGCGGTGTGCACTGCAATTTTTGGAAAGTTGTATGAAATATCTGCCCTACTGCAAGTTGCACCCACAGAGGAGAAAAAAATGGCAAATCAACTTCAAAGGACATAATTACACTCGTGTGACACACATCTCAGGAATGGAAGTAAATTGTGATTGGACTGTTGGTTTCACTCGGTTTATGGACTTAAGCAACATGAGAAATAGAGACATTATATATATTTTCATATCTTGTATTTTAACCAGACACACATAAATTAATAATGTTTCATGATGAAGTGCAACATCTTAGCTTCAGCACAGCAAATAACAACAATAGGGTGGGCAGGGTATAGTATCGAATCGCTTGACGAAGTAAGGGTAATGATAAAACCTCGAATGACGACCTTGTGATACATCATAGAGGTGCATTATGGGCTACGTAGTTACTATTGTTAAAATGGTGATTGGAGGGTGGCTGCGATAGGTCAAATTAAAAATCTGAGGGTGTGACTATGTTGCACGAGCTAATTAAGGGGTAGTTTGCACTGCTTCGCAAAGGGAACCATTTGGAAAAGAAAGACACGGGCAGAGGCTGCCAAGGTATGAGATAATGGAGCTACGATTAGAGGGTTAGAGAACGGGTAACAGATAAGGAAATTTGAGGGTATTAAGGTGGGTGATTTGTCGCGGGATGTGAAGTTAACGGAAGGGAAGGTTTAAATGAGGAGAAGGAGGTTGAACTGAAGGGGGTTTGTTCAAGCGAGACGGCGGTAGCATAGTGCTCCGCGTTTAGAGGGAAGTGCTGTGTAAGGGTCAATCTGAGAACATGGTATTGATGTGTTTGTGTAAAAATTAATGTTGAACATAGCGGTTTGCGGCCACATTTTAATGGCAATATTCTCTCATTTGTAGTGGACCCCTGAAGAAGGGCTAATCCAAGGCCCGAAATGCATTGGGTAACATCAATTTCGCAACTGAGGATGTTTTATGTTTTTTGGCGTGCCCAGACAAAGGCTCAGATGGGCATATCTGTGGCATGAGAAACTGTAGAAATATAAGTGTCACACGAGTGAACAGAACAACGAAAATAAATGAAGTTATAAAAAGATTTTGGAGTACATGGAATAATCATTGTTGAAATCGCAAAAGTAGTTGGAAAAACTTGGTGATAATCACTAGAGATGCTGTGCACCTGGTATTGGAGGGAAACTCCGCTCCATTCTAAAAGATGTATCGATAACCGCTTGATATCAGGGTAGATCACGCTATCCAGGGAGCACGCAAACGGATGACAGTTGATAAAAATGGCAAAATTACGGAAGATGTTCAAGCGGTGTGCACTGCAATTTTTGGAAAGTTATATCGTTTTTGGGACTTATGGTGGATTTCGGTCGAGAGAGGATTTCAGCGATGGATTTTATTGTAGTGATTTTTTCCAAACATTTTACTTTTTCGTGTTCTTTTAACCTGAATTCAATCAAGAGAAGATTGCAACAATGGATTTCTTGTTGCTTTTTTGGCGGATGCGTTTTTTGTAGGTGAGCGCAGTACAGTTTTCAGCATAAATATTGCTGTAAAAAATGGCTTTGCCAAACTGTGTCCATTTTGGTTAGTTTATCTCGGGTCATGGCTTTCATCACGGATTATGGATTATTTACTATGGATTAAAGGACTGCTCAAGACTCTTGGTGAAATGTGGGATTTTACGCAAGTCCAAGAGTTGAAAAAAGAAGACAACTGAAGGTAAGAAACCCGACTTTTAATTTGTAATTTAAATTTTTTAGAAAAATGCCAATTGAATTAGGGAAATTCATTGTCAAAACAGGCAAGTAAGGTGGTTTAGGAGTTAGTGTAGATTAGAAATGTAGGATGTGTGCAATATTATTTAGGTAGTCTGAAGACACCATCAATGAAAATTGTTGGTTTTGCACCCAATAGTCGCTCGGACATTGCTTTTGTTCTTTTGGAAATTCGTGGGTTCAGACTACCAGTTAATGATTGCTCAATTCATATTTCTTGGAAACTTTGCTCCTTCTTCAAAATTTCCAAAAAATGATAGAAGTTAGGATGTGGTTTCCCTGTAGATTTGTGGTTCAGCTATTTGGTTTACCTATAGATTTGTTGAATGAGTTGTGCCATCCCTCTATCATTTCATTATTTGTTTTTGTTCCTCCCTCTAAGCAGGTCGAGTAGCAGTTCCACCACTTCACATTGAAACGTGGCTTCCTCCTGCGACCTGCTTAGATGGCCAATCCATGTGTCTTCAAAGTAATTTAGAAGGGGTGCCAATTTGTCCTTGTTTGCAGTAAAATAGTCAGATTCAGTAATAGATGTGTAGTATTCATCTACACTGTCAGGAGGAACAAAGCAAAGTGCAGTTAGTGGGGACGCTATTCTGGCTGCTCTGACACCGCAGCGGCGGTGAAGGTGTTTGTTTCCTGCCCTGGTGGGACTGGTGTCCCAGGGTCCACCTGCTACTCCTGCTCTCTTTGCCCCACAGCGTCCATCATCTGTGAGGGGACTACAAGCCCCAGAGATCTGAGCGCCATACACACCTGCCGCCTGCGAGAGGGAGGCGCTCAACATCGCGCATAAAGCGCTGTCTCTCCCCCGCGGCGCGGGCGCTATTCTGGCTGCTCTGACACCGCAGCGGCGATGAAGGTGTTTGTTTCCTGCCCTGGTGGGACTGGTGTCCCAGGGTCCACCTGCTACTCCTGCTCTCTTTGCCCCACAGCGTCCATCATCTGTGAGGGACTACAAGCCCCAGAGATCTGAGCGCCATACACACCTGCCCCCTGCGAGAGGGAGGCGCTCAACATCGCGCATAAAGCGCTGCCTCTCCCCCCGCGGCGCGGGACGCACGCGGGCGAAGCCCGGGCCAAGGGCGGGCCCGTCCTTGCCCGTCATTGTCAGGAAGAGGCAGGGCAGGGCCAGACCTCTTTTACCTGCTGTTTGGGACATGAACTAGAAAACTCTAAAGGTATTGTGTGTCGCCTTGAATATTGGGCTTTGCTATATAGTTGTAACTTACTTGCTCCAGGGATTTATAAAGCTGTTGGAACTAGTGGAAATGTTGTAATGTTTTGAAGCTCGCTATCCCTTGTTTGGCATAGGATACTTTTTTTTTTTTTCTCTTTGCTACCTATTTCGCCTGGCATTAAAATGGGCAAAAGGCAAACTACGGAAGGGGCAGGGAGGACAAGTGTACATGCTGATGAGAAAGATAAAGGGAGAAAGGTCAGGAAAATAGCAAAAAAAAAGCAGATCTGACCGATAGCTGTGTTATGAACAGAATAGATAACCTCATTATTGAGTGTGAAGGGCTTTTGGGAGTTGATCCACCAGCTGACTCACTAATCCCTTCCGACCCCGCTAACTCTCTATCAGCAAGACAACCTACTGACCCGCGCCCAACCACTATTCCACCAATGTTTCAGAAAATCTACCGCAAGGATCAGTGGCTTCCAAGGAGATCGTACGATCAGGCCCGAATTGCATCTAGTGACCGATGCATCTTTCCAACTACCTATTTCCCCTGCCCGGGGTGCGAGTTGTCATATTGAACCCATAGTCATCTGTGCCAATCGCTTCTCAGCATTGGCAGGGGAACATGAAACTTGTGAAGAAGCTCAACCCTCTGCTCTCATGACAACCTTGGAGAAAAGCCCAAACGTGACGGATGACACTTGTCCCTTCTCATTAAAGACCCTCTTGCAAGCTATTAAATTACTTCAGAAAGAGGTCGGATCTATGAAAGTGATGATCACGGAGCTTGTGGCCACTGTTAAACTCCTAACTCCTAATAATATATCACAAACATCAGACATTTGTGTACCATCTAATCTGTGTCAGTCATTAATATCGGGAGGTTTAGTAGATAGTGGCCAGCAATCAGCTTCCATATTCTCCATGGGACGAGCCGTTAAGGCTCCGCCTACTAACCCAGTAGGTCCATTAGGAACTCTCTTTTTAAAGGCATTGCATAAAGATCCTTATCTCAAGGCTGTCGAGAATGGCAGAGGATCGGTTGAAGCTTTACCGGTTCCATCTTTGGCTAGAAATATACCTCCCCAGCAAAGTAAGCAATTATCTCGTTTTCCTACTAAAGCGCAGATAGTTTTCATGGTTAATGTTCCCAAAACAGGTTCAAGATACGAGAACTCCGATTCCTTGATAAACAAGTCCATACATTGGATACGTCATGTCAGGGGTTGCCGTTCATTGATCAGGGAAGATATAGTCAGAGCACGGAGATGCATGTCAAACGATCAGCTCACCGACTGTATCGAACTTACTCTTTCCAGCCCAGATTTAGCAGAGAACCTCCTGGCCTTAGAGTATAGAACTTGCTCCCCAGATTCTTCGTCTATTCAGATCAGGCGCTTTTCGACAACTGGTGGGGCTAGGGCTCAGGATAGTCTAAAGCCATTACCTATACCAGGAGGCTCTACTTTAGAGGCGGTTGATTGACTATGTTACGCTTATCAATCCCGACAGAATTTAGATCTTACCCCAACCATTAACAAACAGAGTGCCCCTAATATTATTTGTCCGAGTAGGTCTCTTGGTGATCCCCTGATTCTGATACAATCAAATAGCCATAATGGTGACCAAAGTTGTAGTCCAACAAAACAGGGGGATGCTACATTTCTGAATATTTCTGCTCCGCCTCCTGTTCCACCTTTTTCGACAAGACAGTTTTTAGCTTGTGATGGGTCTTTAGCGCCACAACTCAAAATCCTGTCTTGGAATATTGCAGGTCTCCAAAGCAAAATGTCTCTCCCTGTTTGGAATGACCTGATTGAAGAACATCACATCTGCATATTCCAAGAGACATGGAGCTTGACACCATTATATAAATCTGGTTACACTTGTTTTTTTAGATCCGCTATTTTTAAGGGGAGAGGGCGGCCCTCTGGAGGCCTCATTATTTGGATAAAGATCGATTTGGGCTGCAAAATCCTTGAACATCACTGTGACAGCCCAGATATAATGTGGCTTTCGATTAAAGGAACCAGGGGTGGTGAAACTATCGAGCTGTTCAATGTTTACATAAGGGGTACACCAGGGGGTAAAATGTCGAATATTGTTTCTTCCCTGGAACATGAGCTCGCTGGACGTCCATCAGATTCGTTTGTTATGATAGCAGGAGATTTTAATTGCACTTTTGAGCCACTAGATTCTGAGGACCTGTTGGGGAATGAGGAAGAAGACACGAAGTGGGGTGTCCCATTGCTAAATATACCTCCGATTAAGAAATGGTCCCAAATCGTAATTCAGATTAATGCACTTGCCCTAGAAATTGGATTGAGGGCAGTGAATGGTAGAACAGCTTCCGATGCTCTAGGAGCGAACACATTCAATAGAGTAAACTGTCCCCCACGCATTGACTACATATTAGTAGATTTGAGACTCTGGAATCTGATAATAGATATGGAAGTGCTAATTTCTTCTGACAGTGATCACAATACGCTTAGTCTAAGTATGGAAACCCCTTCTGCCTTTCTCTGTTCCCCAAATCAGACCCAAGGGCCCTTCATGATTAGGAAGGAATTGATTCCTTCAGGATGTAGAAGGTTCCTTAAATGGCCTAGAATCGTGACGCATGAACCGTCGATGACGGGCATTAGTCACGTATTGAGCATAAACACCGTTTTATTGCTGGAAGCTCTTGGTGAAGTAGATGGCCTGGCTAAGATTCCGAATTTATACAGCAGATTGGTAGATCAGATTGGTATGTATTTTATAGTGAATAATACACCTAGACTGAGCGGTGGTGCTAAAAAGCCCAATTCTTGGTATAATGGGGATTGTAGAGCGAAAAGAAGGCCTTGGTCATAGCAATTAAAAATAAAGATTGCTCCTTAGTGAAGGAATCTAGAAAGAATTATAAAACTGCTACCCACCGTGCTAAGCTGGAGTGGGACAAGTCCCATTGGCAGAATTTAAAAGAGGCAAGTGTAGCTAGAGACCCCAACCTCTTCTGGAATATGGTTAGGTGCTCAGGAAACAAGGATGCAAAACTTATTCCTAACCATATTACAAGTCAGGATTGGTTTAATCATTTTGGAAAGCTCTACTCTGGGACTGATTTATCCCCTCAAGAGGGTTTACATACTTATTTGAGTCCCTATTCTACCTTGAATACTGCTGATCTCTTCACTCTTGAGGAAGTGGAGGCTGCCATAAAGAAAATGGTTCCAGCAAAAGCCCCGAGTCCTGATGGTCTCCCAGGAGATCTCTTTCTTGCTGACTCCACTAACTGGGCAAACTATGTTATGCTTTTAATTAATTCTATTGCGAGGGGTTGTGCAGTACCGGAGTCATGGAAGAGGTGCAGAGGTGGTCCCTATTTTTAAAAAGGTGCCAGGGACGATCCTGCTAATTATCGCCCGATCAGTCTGATCGATGCTATGCAGAAAATAGTTGGCAGAGTGCTACTGCAGAGAATCCACCAATGGGTGGATGAAGAGAATATTCTCTCCCAATATCAAGCGGGATTTAGGGCCTGCACAGGGACGGTGGACCAAGCATTTAGGCTGCTTTTAATCTAGTGGAAGGTGGTGTTAATAGGCAAGGGCAGTCTTTATTTGGCGTTTATCGACCTAAAGACTGCCTTTGACCTAGTTCCCCGTGAGCGGCTATGGCACCTGTTAGATGAAATGGGTATGCCACCATTGTTATTTAACCTGCTGGTTCGCCTACACGAGGGCAATTATGCCCAAGTGAGGTGGGGGTCCCAAGGACAAAAAACGGATAGGATCCCTGTGAACAGAGGGGTTCGTCAGGGATGCGTCCTGGCTCCCACCCTGTTCTCTTTATATATGAACGGGGTGGTTAGCTTTCTTCAAGAGTTTCCATCTGACGCCCCTGCCCTGGCTGGTGATAGGGTCCCTACCCTTCTCTTCGCAGATGATACTCTGCTTATTTCTAAGACACCAATAGGGTTACAAAAACTTCTAGATAGATTCTACCTCTTTTGCGAGTCCCGGGGGCTGATTATTAATACTACAAAGCCTAAACTAATGGTGTTCAATCCCTACAGGTCACATAGAGGCAATTTTACTTTAGACGGAATTAGCTTGGAGAAAGTAACAACATTTGACTACTTAGGATTAAGGTTAGCTGAGACAATGCAGTGGAAATACCACATTGATAAAATGCTCTTAAACCATAAACGCGTGGCAGGAGCATTAATAAGAGAACATCGCTCCTCACAGAGCAGACCTGTGGCCCCTGCCTTAACAATTTATGCAGCCAAAGCACTTAGTTCGGCACTTTATG
The DNA here is from genome assembly GCA_963921515.1 of Calotriton arnoldi. Lineage (NCBI taxonomy): Eukaryota > Metazoa > Chordata > Amphibia > Caudata > Salamandridae > Calotriton > Calotriton arnoldi. The sequence goes on along the minus strand of CAWUFW010019774.1, from coordinate 129,029 downwards.
GTGCAGAATTATGGGGCTTCGAGAATGTGGATAGCATCAGCAGATCTGAACACAAATTTTTTAGAGATCTGGTGATGCTTCCCCGCAACGTTCCTCTGAAGCCACTAATGAGTGATATGGGTAGGCACTCCTTCAAAGTTATAGCCAGGCTACTGCCATTGTTATTTTGGGCTCGTTTGTGCCGAACTCCAGAGCTAACTAGCTATGCCTCCGCGCTCAATGAAGTGATGGCCTTGGATGACAACCAAAGAATTGGCTGGGTGCTTAAGCTTAAAAAAACTCTTTTGCTCTTGGGTTTAAAGAGTCATGGGACACGCAAACTCCACCTTGGAAGGCTGATCTTAAAAGGTCTTATTGGGCTTGGGTTAATGCCCAGGAACTCAGTAGTCAAAGTAGGAAGACTCACAGAAGAATTTTATCTTCACAAGCAACATATTTTTTTGAACCATATTTAGATTTTATTCAGTCACCACGGGATAGAGCATTCTTTATACAGTTCAGGGTAGGTTCGCTCCCGGTTCGGGAGCTAACTGCAAATAGAGTGCACCATATCTGACACCAGCAGGGTGTCCCTGCTGTAGAGCACCAACCGAGAGCTTAGCCCATCTTATGTTTGCCTGCCCTGCTTATAAGAATGCTAGAACGAGATGGCTTAAACCTATCTGCAGACAATTGGGCACACAAGAGCATCGCACTGCATTACGCATCCTAAAATCAGATGCACGCACCCTCTTTGCCTGTGGTGTTGCAAAATATCTCAGTTGTGCCTGGATTATAAGGTTCAAATTTTTGCGTTTAGCACCCCAATGAATTACCATGTTTTTATGATGCCTTTTAGCCTTGTTTTGCACAGATGTATATTGTATTGTAATTTATAACATAGCTATTTTCTTGCTAAACAAAAACTAAAATCGTATCCATCTAATGAAAATGCGTTAGAACGAACTTATTTTTATGATGAATTGCACTAGAATGAAATTATTTTTATGATATTTTAAACTCTTTTTATACTATTGGGTTTTTGTTACTAATTGATGTCTTTCTGGTAATTTCTAATGTCCTCGTTGAATAATGTAAGATAGTTAATGCTTTTAAGATACTTGTTTATCGAAATAAAGCTATTTGACTGACTGGCAGTTAGTTTCTTCAATTCAAATTGCAGTTTACTGTCTGATATGTAATCCTCAACTAAGGATGTTTTTTTAATTTTTCGCCAATAAGCTTGTGAAAAATGAAAAAAAATCCTTGAATTTGGGTATCCGTGTACATTTTGGTAATTGTGTTAATCATAGGTAATTCAAAGTAAATTAACACTTTTCTAGGACTTTTGTTCATGGTTTTAGCTTTTATCAGTGACAAAAATTCAGTGTATGTTGAGGTTTGTTTATCAGGGAGTAAACTGCACACTAAGGGCACTACTGTAGAATTAATGTAGGCTTGAATAGTGTATATTTGGGGGAATAGATGGGGTGTGGATCTAAATGTCCTATCCATCATCCAAATATCACTACTCTCTAACTTAACAAGATTATGGGGTGTGATAAAGATTAGAATTATTTTAAGAGGGTTTTTGTTGTCATGCAAAAGAAAGGTTTCATTAGTAACAGTCACAGTAAATTCAGGTAGAATGTTAATATCAGAGAAGGTTTGGGCTGTTACACGTGGGGGTTACTTGCCTGTTTTTTACGCTGAATAGTTCTGCGTCACGGGTACTTGGGCCACCCACACGAGTGAGGTATCATTTTTATTGGGAGACCTGGGGAAATGCTGGGTGGTAGGAAGTTTGTGTCAGCCCGGTGATCCCACAACTTTCCCACACAGAAATTTGAGAAAAAAGTGATTTTATCAGCTAAAATTTGAGGTTTGCAGGGGATTCTGGGTAGGAAAACGTTGGGGGGGGGGGGTCCACAAAAGCCGTACCTCCCTGGACTCCCCGGGGTGTCTAGTTTTCAGAAATGTGTGGGTTTGGTAGGTTTCCCTAGATGGCTGCCGAGCCTGGGGCCAAAAACCCAGGTGAACCCCCTTGCAAAACCAGGTTGTTTTGTGATAGGTAATTTCGAAGTCTCCTCAATATGTTTTGAGCCCTTGCCTGTCACGGGTACTTGGGCCACCCACACGAGTGAGGTATAATTTTTATCGGGAGACCTGAGGGAACGCTGGGTGGTAGGAAATTTGTGTCAGTCCGGTGATCCCACAACATTCCCACACAGAAATCTGAGAAAAAAGTGATTTGTTTCTGCTACATTTGAGGTTTGCAGGGGATTCTGGGTAGGAAAACTTTGGGGGGTCCACGCAAGCCATACCTCCCTGGACTCCCCCGGGTGTCTAGTTTTCAGAAATGTGTGGGTTCGGTAGGTTTCCCTAGATGGCCGCCGGGCCCAGAGCCAAACACCCAAGTGACCCCCCCTTGCAAAACCAGGTCGTTTTGTGATAGGTAATTTTGATGTGTCCTCAATACATTTTGGGCGCTTGCCTGTCACGGGTACTTGGTCCACCCACACGAGTGAGGTACCATTTTTATTGGAAGACTTTGGGTAATATGGGGAGGGTGGAATTTTGTGGATCCACGCAGATTCAAGAACTTTCCATCACAGAAATGTGAGAAAAATGATTTTTTTTTTTTTACAAAGTTTGAGGTTTGCAGGGGATTCTGTGTAACAGAACCTGGTGAGAGCCACACAAGTCACCCCCTCTTGAATTCCCCTGGTTGTCTAGTTTTCAGAAATGTATAGGTTTGCTAGGTTTCCTTAAGTAACAGCAGAGCTACGGTTCAAAATCTACAGCTAGGAACTTTGCCAAAAAAGGGTGGTTTTAACTGTAAAAATGTGGTGTGTCCACGTTGCATTTTGGGCCGTTTCCTGTTGCGGGCACTAGGGCTACCCACACAAGTGAGGTACCATTTTTATCGGAAGACTTTGGGAAACGCGGGGTGGAAGGAATTTTGTGGATCCACACAGATTCTACAACTGTCCATCACAGGAATGTGAGGAAAATGTGTTTTATTTTACAAAGTTTGAGGTTTGAAGGGGATTCTGGGTAACAGAACCTGGTGAGAGCCACACACGTCACCCCCTCCTGAATTCCCCTGGGTGTCTAGTTTTCAAAAATGTATAGGTTTGCTAGGTTTCCCTAGGTGCCGGCAGAGCTAGGGTTCAAAATCTACAGCTAGGAACTTTGCCAAAAAAGGGTGGTTTTAACTGTAAAAATGTGGTGTGTCCACGTTGCATTTTGGGCCGTTTCCTGTTGCGGGCACTAGGGCTACCCACACAAGTGAGGTACCATTTTTCTCGGAAGACTTTGGGGAATGCGGGGTGGGTGGAATTTAGTGGATCCACGCAGATTCCAGAACTTTCCACCACAGAAATGTGAGGAAAAGGTTTTTTTTGGACAAAGTTTGATGTTTGCAAGGGATTCTGGGTAACAGAACCTGGTGAGAGCCAGACAAGACATCCCATCCTGGATTCCCCTGGGTGACTAGTTTTCAAAAATGTATAGGTCTGCTAGGTTTCCCTAGGTGCCGGCGGAGCTAGGTTCAAAATCTACAGCTAGTCACTTTGCAAAAAAAGGGTCAGTTTTCACTGTGAAAATGTGGTGTGTCCACATTGCGTTTTAGGCCTTTTCCTGTCGTGGGCACTAGGCCTACCCACACAAGTGAGGAACCATTTTTATTGGAAGACTTTAGGGAACGCGGAGTGGGTAGAATTTTGTGGATCCACACAGATTCTAGAACTTTCCATCACAGAAATGTGAGGAAAATGTGTTTTTTTGTTTTTTTTACAAAGTTTGAGGTTTGCAAGGGATTCTGGGTAACAGAACCCAGTGTGAGCCACTCAAGTCACCCCATCCTGGATTCCACTGGGTATCTAGTTTTCAAAAATGTATAGGTATGCTAGGTTTCCCTAGGTGCCGGCTGAGCTTGGGTTCAAAATCCACAGCTAGGCACTGTGCAAAAAAAGGGTCTGTTTTCACTGTAAAAATGTGGTGCGTCTACGTTGCGTTTTGGGACATTTCCTGCCGTGGGCACTAAGCCTAACCACACAAGTGAGGTACCAATTTTATCGGGAGTCTTAGGGGAACTCAGAATTGTATAGCAACTGTTATTAACTATTGACTTTCTATGCATTTCTGCCTTCTAATGTAAGACAATGTGTAAAAAAGAAGTCACTTTGAAAAATGTTCTACAATTCACAGGCTAGTATGGGTAACCACAATTTTGGAAATGTGCAAATAGCTACTGTTTCTAAACTCTATATTTTGTTCCCATTTCAGAAATACATAGGTGTCTTTGATACTTATTTTTCACTCTTTATATTTTACCAAATTAAATGCTATATACCCAGTACACAATGAAAAACCACTGCAAGATTCTGCTCAGTTATTGGCGCTGGGTTCCTCGGGTTCTTGTTGAACCTACAAGTCCTATATATCCCCACAACCAGAAAGGTCCAGCAGATGTAACAGTATATTGCTTTCAAACATCTGTCATACTTAGAAGAAGTTACACGTGAAAACGTTAGCACAAATGGCTGTTTTTTCAACTCATTTTCATTTCTTATTTTCAACTGTTAGATTCTATAAAAAAACCTTGAAGGATCTACACAAATGACCCCTTGCTGAATTCAGAATTTTGTCTACTTTTTTTTCAAAATATATAGCTTTCTCGGATCCATTATTGCTTTCACACCCATTTCTACCACTAACTGGAAGGAGGTTGAAAGCAGAAAAAGTAGCAAAAATAGGCTATATCCCAGTAAAATGCCAAAACTGTGTAATAAATTTTGGTTTTCTGACAAAAGTCTTCTTGTCCCGGAAAGCTGTGAAGATGATGATGATTTCAGCACCACAAACCCTTTGTTGATACCATTTGCAGGGGAAAAACCAGACGCTTTCTTTGGAAGCCCTTTTTCCCCATGTTCCCCCCCCCCCCAAAATAAATGTAGCTGTAATTTAGCTAATTTCTGGGTCCCCTCCAGGGAATCCACAAACCCTGGGTACCTTTAAAATCCCTTTGATGTTGGAAGAAAAGAGCGCAAATTTGGTGTGGATACCTGTCACGAAGTGCCCTTAAATATCGACACAGTAGAAGGAAGAAGGGAGAAGACTGATACAATACCTCCTTTCGTTTCTCCTTTTCCCTCCTCACAGCACGCAAGTCCTCCAAACGACACCAACATCGGCATGGATAACAGCCCCCTTATCGAAGCCGATTCCTCACAAACAGGATTCGATGACGTGAAGCTGTCACAGGAACCTGGTAGAAAGGACGCGGACCCTTTAAGAGAACAGCCGGAAGCGGTAGCCGCAGAGCTTATTCCCGACGTTGGAGGGGACAGTAGATCGGAACGCGAGAAGAACGGGAGGTCGGAAGAAACGTGTGACCGAAACATAAACCGGTGAAAGTTTATCTTCTACAGCAACCCGTGGAGGAAGAAGGTGGCCAGAGGAGCGAGCAGCGTCAAGCGGCACCCCTCCACGTTCCAGGAGGAACATGGCTATCTCATGTGTGTGGCCGGTTTCAAGGGTTATTTAAATTAACCCAGAGAGGAGGGAGAGATCTGGGAAGGTGGGAGACTGTGGGAAGGGGAAAAGGACATATGGCACCACATTAGAAAAGAAAAATAGAAGAAGAAAGCACTGGTGACGGTTGGGTTGATAAAATTACTTTTCCCCTCGCTCCCAGACCCTAATAATTGTTAAAGTACAAAACAAAGAAGGAAAGAAACAAGTGACTTACCAGAGTCATGTTTTCTTCTCCGAGGGGCATCGGCGGGGACCAGAACCATGGAAAGATGTTCTGAAAACCCTAAGAAAGAAAGAAGAGAAAGTTATTCTCCATAATTCCTATCAAAAGAAAGAGAAAGAAAAGAAATAAATAATAAAAGAAAAACTTAAAAAGAAACTGTCGGCTTTCAGAGTCTTTGCATATCTCCACCTTAGCTATAGTATCACAATACCTTATGTGGTCAAACAGTTACAGGGGCCTAAGCGCGAACTACCCCAAATAGCCCCAAAAAAAAGGCTTAGCACAGGGGGGAAAAGGCCCAGCAGCGAAAGGCTTAAGGTCCTTCTCTAAAATAAACTTATTGACATTTGTAGTCGGGGCAAAACTAAAACCCTTTTCTAGAACTTCTTTCTCCCATCTGTTGCATCCCCTACTAGAAAGATTAATAATGGGAAATTGGTTTAGCGCCAATACTTCTGATTTCTTGTTTTCAGAAATTCTTCCTGGGGGGAATTTCTCATGTATTGACCCCTTCCCTGGTTGCGGTTGGTTCTTTGAACTCTCCTCGGGCATTCTGTAAACGTCACTTGTTTTCCACCCCCTCCTGAATAAATGGGTCTCTGATAATATGGCTTATCTAATGTCCGTTCATTTCTCATTTGTTAATAATCTTTATTTAAATTGGGGAAAGTTAACTCAAGGCTAAACTTATTTACATCCTTTCTAAGTTTGACCGTTTTTTATTAACCAGGTAATCTTTATATCCATTTACCTCTTGGTTCAGTTCTTCTAATTTCCTTTTTGCTTCCTCAAGTGCTGTATTACTCTTCAGGTCATATTCTAGCTGTTCGATCTCCTGTTTTTCCAATATGATTATTTCTTGAGCGGTTTCTATGGTCAACAAAATCCAATGCCTGCTGCATCTGTTGGCTATCTGTGTCCATGTTTCTATGAATTTTCTATTTTCCACAAATAGCCCTGGCTCATTTTTAATCTGTAGGCCAATGGGGATAACACCTGACTATACGTACTCAATCAAAAAATCGGCATGTAGTTCCATTCTAATGAGTTTCTTCTTTAAATTAAGGATTTTACCCCATTTGTCATTATTACCTGAGATCACTGTAAGTTTATTTTCACTCCTAGTGTTCATATTAATGATCTTGTTGAATTGATCCTCACTGAACCCAAACATCTTGAATGGGTCCATATTGTATCAAGTCTAAAAAGACCTCCTAACAAGTCACAAAACCAAAACCAAAGGTGGTTTAGTTCTCTCCAGCCGGAAGGTTGTACGAATTGTCTATAAAAAGGAGTGTGACCCCATTACTCCAAGAGACAGGGTTCCTTGAACCAATACTACAGTAAAAGATCAAATTCTCTTGGAGAAATCACCAATCAAATCAATCACACTCAACTGTATCATCTATCAGAAGCTACTCACTCTCAGTCTTAAAAGGACCCAAAAGGCAATTGAATAAAATCTGTTTAATGAAGCATAGATTTTTAAAAAAAACATAGAACAATAGATAAAATTCATATAGTTAAAAACACTCATAGAAAACATATTGTAAACTAACTATAAAACATCACAAATAAGAGAGACAACATTCCAGACAAACATTTGTCATTAAAAAACTGTAAATTTGAATAAATCAGCAAGAGAAAGTGCAAAATGTCACAAATTATTCATTGTTCCTCAAATTTAACAAAGTCAAGGGGGCGTTGACAAGTTTCAGTGGGAAAACAATATAAGACCAGAAACCAGAAAGTTTCAGAGAAACCTTTGTTTGCTTTTAAATGAAACAATAATCTCAGGAACGCACTAGTACACTCATATCGAGAAACAAAACCTGCAGAACAACACACGTTATTTGGGACAAGAGCATTAGGAAATAACAAATGTGGCAGTTGTGCAATCTGTGTATAGTAGAGAAGACTATTATATACAATGGCCGCACTCTAACTGTCAAAGACCTTAATAACTGCAGGAGTCACAATATTGTCTATCTGTTAATATGCCCCTGTGGCCTAGGCTATGTGGGCGAGACAGCTCGGGAATTAAGAGTGCGCCTAGCGGAGCATAAATCAGCATTAAAGAACAGTAAAGAAAATGCCCCCCTGGTTGATCATTTTAGAATAGCAGGTCATGGTTATACCGATTTTAGATGGTTCATCATTGAAAAAACTAAAAGGTAATAAAAGAGGAGGCAATATGGAAACAATACGCAAGAATAGGGAACAATGGTATATATCCATTTTGGACACAGTGACAAAAGGACTTAACACCAAAGAGGACTGGATGAGATTGGTCAAAAAAGCCCTTGGGTAACTTATAGTTAAGCCCTTATGACAGCTATATAGATCATCACTGTCCAGGTGAGGTGTTTCCATGACTTGCTGGTCCGTGAATTAGGGATAGGTTTATTATGGGGCCGCATGTTGTCTTTACCTACTCTGGTTTCTGCCCCCCGTATGTCGATAGGTGTCATCTGCCATCGCCTTTAGATACACAGCCCTGAGTTTTACTATCTATGGGGCTCATTACGATGGCGGACGGAAAAGCATTCCGACCGCCGTGCTAGCGGGAAATTGCCGCCCGCAGGAACCGCGGCAAAACCGACGGCCAGATTAGGATGCACCGCCAGAAACTCCCTACCGCGGCGGTCGGATTCCAGGATTCAGCGGCGGAAAAGCTGAAAATCCGTCCGCGGCAGTCGGATTTGCTGCGGAAAGGCCAAAGACCGCCGTTTCCCCAGCGGCCAGGAACACATGGAGCTATCCGCAGTATTGCCACAGCCATCCTCGATTGGCCGGATTCTCTGCAGCGGTGTGGTGGGCTGTTTGTGGCATCGTAATACAACCGGCGGTCGTAACCGCATTCCGCACGGCGGTCCCTCCCTTTTGGCTCCGTCCGCCACAGCTGCGGAAGGGGATTCCTGGTGGTTCCCGAAACACCGCAGCGGACGGGAAATGGGCTATCTTTGCCCATCGTAATACGGCGGACGCAAGGACCGCCGATGGAGTGCGGAAAAGGGCATTTTCCGCCAGCACCGCGGATGTGCTACCGCCCGCCGTCGTAATCAGCCCCTATGTTGGGGCACTGATGAGAACGTATGCCACCGTAGTCAGGTCTGTAAAGAGGGAGGTACTTCATATTGTGAATTAGATTGGTCAGTTATAGTTCTAAGATGGCGACCGTACTTTTGAGCGGAGCGCATTCTCATGTGGCAGAGTCTACATTTGTTAATCTTGTGACCGCATCATTCGAGACGTGGGTCCCGGAATTCTTTGTATTAGTTGATATTCAAATGCAAACACCCTCTCTCGTTTTATATTATTAGTATTATATGGTCTTGTGTAGTTCCTTTAGACCATTTAAGGGTATTTTCATTGACATTACGGCCCCTTATATATTGGCCGGTTAACCATTAGATAGTATTTGCCAGTTTCAATATGGCCACCACATATGTTGTAGGACAGAGCATACACCTGTAAATCACGTGGTCCGCATCAATCAGTGACGCGTTCCCCGGGATTCTCTAGATGTGCCGGCATTTAAAAGGAAGACAGGTTCCTTGTATTCCTTTTGAATTTTCTTGAAAGAAGGAAGTGGAACGTTAAATCTGTGAGCGATCAAGGTAAACCGGCGTGTTGGGGTGAATGATTACACGTTATGGTTTCCACACCCTATTTGTCGTGGGTTATTTTGTCCTACTTGCTGAGGGATACTTTGTCTTACTTCAGCGATACAATTGTGGTCCCAAAAGCCTTTATAGAAAAAACATTTCTTCTTATGTATGATTACCGGAACGTTGGTAGTGTTTACTTACCGGTACCCGAGCGACACCTATGGTAGTTATTACATTTCGGCGTAAGATCTACAAGACATAGAGGTTTTGAGAACTATGTAGCTATATTTGGGACTGTGTGACAAGATCCTCGACCCTCGGGCATCTTTGTCATGGATACGAGCCCAAAGCAAGTGACCTGGGAAATAATGGTATTTTACGATAAGGCGTGGTATTATTAGGTACTTTGGTACCAGTGCTTTTTGATTTTATCAATATGACCCCCTTAATAAGAGGGAAATATATTTAAAGTATCACTCACCTTTTTAATATGCCCATATAGGTGGCCTTTTTAGGAATATGTTCGAAATCACGGTCAATTAATACTTTCTCATATTTTTTCTTTCTTTGAGAATTATTTTAAGGTTTTTATTTACCAACATTATATTTTTTTTAATTTTAGACTCACAATAGTTAATGGATATGTTCCTGAGATGTTAGTTACTTCCGGGACCTAAATCCATTTGGAGGGCTGATTAGTCCCCATCATCACGTCCTGGATTGTTGATCTGAATATTGAGATTTTAATTAAGGTACGTGCTTTACAGAATATGGGTTGAGATAGGGTTTAATATACCCTTTGTGGTGGATTGACAACCTCTTTCCCCTCTTTTAGGTTTTTATAAAGCAATTCAACCAATATCCGTTAGGAGACTATACATTTTGGGAATTACATCCGGGAGGTGGGTTGCCTTACTTTTGTTCTAATTGAGTAGAGGCCATCATATTTTTTAACACTGCTCCATGGAGGATAGTAACACCCATTTATAATATTATTCTTCACAATACAGGAATATAGACACTCCCTGCTTATAAAATGCTCCTTGAACGTACTATGGACTTCTGAAAGGTTGAGTCTCCAGTATCTATGGGAGCAACCAGTTGAATAGGAGGTATATATACTCTACCATCCTTTGTGATTCTTGGAAGGAGGTTTTTCAAAAACTAGGGGGCGAATATTTAATAATCCTATTGTCTCTTTTTGGCCCCTAGTTTTATGTGCTTATGACCAGATCTGTGATGGTCGAAAGGGTCATTTACATCTTTAGCAACAACCATAGAACTTTGGTGAGTGCAATGATTTATTTGTTCTCATTTAAGGTGTGAATGTGACATTATGTCGATGCAACCAACAGGTGAATGAATGATTGGTCTCAGTTTTGACATGGACCCTTCTGGCAATTATGAATCTGACCTAAAACTGTTTTGTTTAAAAGATTTTCATGGTTTAATAATGGAATACATCATGTAAGAAATATGTGTTACGTTTTGCATGAGCAAGTTGTTAAACACATAATGCATTGCTTTTTTTTTTTTTAAACTGTGTATCTGATATTTGATCTGTATTACTTTTCATGTAGGTGAGCACTGCATAATCAATTAGAGAGACATTTATACTATTGTCCTGAAGAAGGTGGTCTTATATTGTTTTTCCACCGAAACGTGTAAACGCCCCCTTGATTTTGTTAAATTTGAGGAACAATGAATAATTTGTGACATTTTACACTTTCTCTTACTGATTTCTTCAAATTAACAGGTTTTTAATGACAAATGTTTATGTCTGGAATGTTGTCTCTCTTATTTGTGATGTTTTATAATTAGTTTACAATATGTTTTAAATGAGAATGTTTTTAACTATATGAATTTTATCTATTGTTCTATGGTTTTTAAAATCTATGTTTCATTAAACAGATTTTATTAAATTGCCTTTTGGGTCCTTTTAAGACTGAGAGTGAGTAGCTTCTGATAGATGATACAGTGGAGTGTGATTGATTTGACTTGTGGTATATCCAAGAGATTTTCTCTTTTACTATATTATTGGTTCAAGGAACCCTTTCTCTTGGAGTAGTGGGGCCACTCTCCTTTTTATGGACTTTTGTAAGTCTCACCATGTTTCTCAAGGCGTCAATATGTGTGTCTGTGCCTTTATGTAGTGACATGATACATCAAAAGAAGCCTAAAAATATTAGAATACCTCTGTTTCACACCACATGCTCTTTAAATGTGTATAGAAGAATGTGCATGCATTACTTTCTCCTCATTATACAGGGCAGGTGGGTATTGAACTCTGTATTCAAGGGCTTATGTGACACCTACATAGGTAACTGATCTCTGCTTCTGTGACTGAATGCTGTAGTAGGACTGACAAGATTTGTGCACCTGTATGATAAGCTACATAGTTTTTTAGTTAGGGTCATCAGATGCACAACACATGTCAGAATACATGTAGAAGTAGACACATACCTCAGTCATGACAGCATGCAGATGTTCAAACTTGAGAGAGTGCACTTTGCATTTAAAGCAGACAACTAAATTTATAAGGCCTACTTGAAGTGTACCTTTCCAGAGACTCATATGAACTAGCGTAAACAATAATCCATTTGCGAACATGTTTTAAACCTCACTTTTCTCTCGCACCTTCATTATTCACTGACAGGTCACAATGCTAGGCCTAGCCAAATATGAAAGACCAACTCTTCTCATGTCTCTCTTGTAAGTCTTACCATGTTTATCAAGGCATCAATCTGTGTGTCTGTGCCTTTTTGTGGTGACATGATACATCAAAAGAAGCCTACAAATAAGAGAATACCTCTGTTTTGCACCACATGCTCTCTAAATTTGTGTAGAAAAAGATGTATGTATTACTTTCTCCTCATTATACAGGGCAGGTGGGCATTGAACTCTGTATTCAAGGGCTTCTGTGACACCTATATAGGTAACAGATCTCTGCTTCTGTGACAGAATTGTGTAGTAGGACTGACAAGATTTGTGCATCTGTATGATAAGCTACATAGTTTTTAGTTAGGGTCATCAGATGCACAACACGTGTCAGAATACCTGTAAAGTAGACACATACCTCAGTATTTCATGTATATATGATGTTACCACGCAATCTATTACGACACAATTTTACAACGTGATTTTTTCAACGCAACTTCCATTGCAATGCATGCTTTTACAATACAAGCCATTACACACATGTACCAATGTAATGCATGCGTTGTAATGGAAGTTCGCTACCTGAGAGTTATATGGACTTGGATACAGGTTAATACATCTGCCAACATGTTTTAAACCTTTGTTTTCTCTACTGCTTTCATTACAGACTCAGGAAGCACACATATTAGTATGAACAGCCAATTTCAGATTTTGTTTCAGTACAATAAAACAAACTACAAAACAGGTTCCTGCATTTAGTAACATATTTTAAACATCACATTTCTTTAGTGCTTCACAAGCTTTATAGATAGTGCGTCGCAAAGGTAAAAATATCATTACAAACACTGAAGCACTCCTACACAATACATAACACACCTTACACATTTGTAACTCACCTCTGAAATACTATTGCAGAATATGAAAATATCAGAAACTCCTAAAAAAAATGATTCCCACACAATAAATGTGATGCACCACTCTCAACAAGGTAAAACCAGTAATGGCAAACTTTCCCTTTCTTTTTGCACAGAAATGAATGTAAGTAACAAATCAAAATACTCCCTTCATTTTTTCAAATTCTAAAACCCATTTCTATTGGATATACATATTATTGCTCTCTTCTAAAAGTGCCCAATCTGGTTCTGTAACTTACTGGAGTTGCGACTCCACCGTGATGCTGCAGTGTACTGTCGCGAAGGAGTCGCAAACCCTTATGGGAGTTCAAAAACCTATTTCCAATAATACTAGTATTATTGTTTTGAGAACATACCACTTCTAAACATAGTACTGATTTGGGAAAACTTACTTTAGAATGATATCAAATATTTATAACTTACCATTTCAAAATTTAAAAACACAGTTAACTTTCAACCCTTCCCCCATTCTGTTTAATCCTAGTTTCCATAGTAACAGTTTCTGCAAAATTCAACAGTACCAGCAGGTCACAAGTTCACCATATCTTCAAATTAAGCACACTAGCTTACAAATGCAAATAGCAGGTGTGGTTGACTTTTGCAAAATATTAGCTTATCCAGTCTACGGTACCTTTCAAACTTTTTTCTATAACCAATCGGAAAGATGCTTGTTCTGCAAAGTAACATTCATCCTAATTTTCAGTACACAATGTTTATGAACAACCAATCAATTATCTGTTTTTTCTAAAACAGCATCTTCTCCACCATTTTAGCTACCTCTCATTGTACCAACTGACTTCCTCAGCTACAGACATCTTTTGATTCCTTCCACACTAAAATGCTTACAGTACGGATTGTAGGATATAGTTATGGTTTCTGGGGCAAAAGGTATGCTGAACAAAGAGGTATTGACAAAGACCTAGGTTTGCAAAATGTGGATTTTGAATGGTTTGCGCAGAGAGGATTAAAGTGTCACCAACTGATGCCTTTGGTTAGAACCTTTTTGCATCTCTAACCCCCTGACCTCCTGATTGTGCACTGTGGTGGCAGTGACATAGGCACATTGACTGGGGTAGGATTGGAAATCCTAATGAAGGATACCTTTGCACAACTGATGTTGCTTTTCCCTCACACTGTCTTTGTATACTCTAATGTATGCCAAAGACAGAAATGGAAGTGGTCAAATCAATTCTGTCCACAGATTGACAAAGCTAGGAAGCATGTTAATAAAGCTGTTTCTGCTTACCTCACAGACCATAACATGGGCTCTATCTATAACAACAGTCTACATTTTGACATGCATGACATCTACAGAAGTGAAGGAGTTCACTTCACAGATGAAGGGAACAGAGTGTTTCTCAACAACCTTAAGCTGTGCATCTGGACTTACATTTAGCTGCAACAAAGTCATAATGAACACAACAGCTCTTCTTAGAGCCACACTATAACCCAACAGTGAAAGATATATATTCTTAAACATATATACTCTTTATAAATATTTCCCGATTCGCGTACCCGTCGCAAATCTGCAAAACAAAAGCACAAATTCAATGTACTACAACACATTTCACTTTTCAACTATAACTTTTAATTTGTATTTTTTAATATTATTTCTAACTGTCAATTTTAATGTGATTATGAAGTTCACTCTCACTAGCGCTATAAAAAAGTTCACAACTGTAAGACTACCTCTGGAATTGTATAATATTTGATTATTTATTTAAGGTAGATCCGTGACTCCACCGCAACGTTACACTGGGGGGCCACGCTGAGTGCCGTGCTAGGGATGCGACTCCTAACACGGGAGAAAAAAAAAATTCTTATTCAAAGCTCCCCACTTCTCTAAGCCGATTTTGGCCCCGGGAAACCCATTCCCTGAGGCCCAGCCTATTTTTTTTTAATATATATATATATATATATATATTTTATTTTTTTATTGTGAGAGGGGGCCAAGCGCCCCCCCCACCCCAGGCCATTTTTGGCCCCGGGGACCCCATCTCCTGTGGGCCAGCCCTTGACCTTTATAAAAAAAAAAAGGGGTAGGAGGGCCTGCGCTGCCCCCCTACCCAGGCCGAAATTGCCCTGGGGAACCCTTCCTCTGGGGTATGGCCACGTCCTTTGGGACCGCAGGGGGAGCCTCAAGGCCCCCGCAGTCCCTGCTGGCTCCCTGCCTCCTGCGGGAGCCGGCATTACTTTTGGGTAGAGGGAGCTGCAAACATGCAGCTCCCTCTACCCAAAAGCAATTCTGCTCCGCTTCATGGAAGCGAGAGCATTTTTCATGCTCTTGCTTCCATAAAGCGAAGCAGAGTTTGCTATGGCTTGGCGGGAGCAGTGTTCCCACCAAGCCATGGCAAACTGCAATGTTCCGGGGGTGGACATCCCAGGACATTTCTGGAGCTGGTCCTCGAGGGTGGCGGTCCCCAGGGCCTTTTACTGCTCCAGGAGGGGGACAGCGTGGCCCCCTCCCATTTGGAAACTAGCCACAGGGAGGTGGTGGTCCCTTGAGCTGTGTGTGGGGGACCGGAGCCCCCCAAACATTATTTTAAACATAGCCCCAGGGAGGTGGTGGTCCCTGGGGCTGCGTGCAAGGGCCGGAGCCCCCCACACATTATAATGTACATAGCCCCTTGGGAGGTGGCAGTCCCCGTGACCCCCCACATTTAACATTCATAGCCCTGGGGAGGTGGTGGTCTCCATGGCTGCATGGGGGCAAGAGCCCCCCCATGTTATTTTTCAGAATTTAGCTCCAGAGAGGGGTGGTTCCATGGGCTGCAGGGGGCCGCGTGGCCCCCGCACTTCAATGTATAAGCCCCGGGGAGGTGGTGGTCCACGAGGCTGCAGGGGCCCCCACAGCCCTATTTGTAATTGCCCCACTCGGGGGCCTAAAGGAAACAAAGCACGGGAGGCCAAGCTTTGTTTTTTTTAAAATTTCGGCAGGATTCGCGGATCCACCGTGACTCCCTCTGAATTTATTTTACAAAATAAATCTTTTTTTTGCCCTGGGGGTCCCTGTGGGACCCCCTGAACAGGCCTAGGGAGTCACTGTGTTTCTACACTGACCCCTTTACTTGTTTTTTTCTGGTGGGTTTTTTAACCTTTTTTCTTGTTACTCGATTCAACCGAATCACAAGATGGCTGCCAACATTTCCTGGTTTGAAGTGTTGGCAGCCAATCAGATTGCAGGCTTGAGATCATGAAGAGTTGTGGATCGTCCGCATTCCCAGTTGTATATCTGAGAAATATTTACACTTCTCAGGAACTAATGAACCGATTTACACCATTTAACAAAAAGAGTGCTTTCTGAACCAATAGCTACCTTTTTGCCAAATTTGGTGTAATTCTGTTCAGCAGTTCGGGCTGTAGCCGTGTCTAAAGTGTCCTATGAAAATTAACATGGAGAAAATGTGTTTTGGGACCTCCCCTTATTCTCGGCCCCCGCTTGACAAATCTCCCCAAAACCTTTAATACAGCAGCTGACCTGACCGCCCCATTAGTTTTGAAAATTTCACGAAGATTCGTCAAACTACGCCAAAGATATTGGCAAATCAAAACGCTTTTCCTATGGAAACTAGGTCCTAACTATAACTACCTACTGGCAGTTGCCAGTAGGTAATATATATATATATATATTATCTACTGGCGGTCGCCAGTAGATAGTTATAGTTAGGACCTATTTTCCATAGGAAATCCGCGACATTCTATTTGAAATAACTCTTGCGTCGGTTGACGAATCTTGTGAAATTTCAAACTTATGGCCCGCTCCGGTCCGCTCCTACCCTGAAAGTCTCAGGGTGATTCGTCAAGCAGGGGCCGAGAAAAAGGGGAGTCCCAAAACGTGTTTTCCCCATTCATTTTCCCATAGGAAACTTTAGACACGGCTACAGCCCGAACTGCTGAACGGAATTACACCAAATTTGGCAAAGAGGTAGTTCTTGGTTCAGAAAGAACCCTTTTTGTTAAATGGTGTAAATCCGTTCAGTAGTTCCTGTGAAAATCAAAATGAAAATCACATATATATCTATGGCCGCGTCGGATTCGCGCACCCTCCCGATCCACGAGCTGCATGCTAATTGGCTGTCAACACTCCAAATCAGGAAGTGTTGGCAGCCATTTGTCCCCTCGGTAGAACCGAGGGACAGAAACAAGTGCGCAAAGCGCAAAAGGGGAGCAGGGTAGAAACACCCTGACCCCCTAGGTCTGCTCAGGGGTCCCACAAGGACCCCTGGGCAGAAAAAGCATTTTAAAAGAAAATCGGCAGGATGCGCTTAGGGTGCGAATCCCGCCGAGAAAAAAAAAAATCGCAAGTGTGCAAACGCACAAAGGGGGCAGGGTAGAAACACCCTGACCCCTAGGTCTGCTCAGGGGGTCCCACAAGGACCCCCTGGGCAGAAAAAAGCATTTTTCTTTTTTTTAAAAAAATCGCAGGATGCGCTCAGGGTGCGCGGATCCTGCCGAAAAAAAAATCGAACCGCGGTCTCCCGCGCTTCGATGTTTATTGCCCGGGTGGGCCAAGTCCCGGGGGCATGGTGGAGGGGTTTAGATTTAATATGGGGGCCTCTAAGGCCCCCAAGCCCGAGGACTGCCACCCCGGGGCTTTAGAAAATAATGGTACGGGAGGGCTCTTTGCCCTCCCGCAGCTCGAGGACCGCCACCCCCGGGGCTTCTTTTTAAAAAATGTTTAACCTGTGTGGGGGGCACCAGCCCCCACATGCCCGGGGACCGCCACCTCCCGGGGCACTAAGGATTTGAATATGGGGGTCCGTTACGGACCCCAAAGCCCAGGGACCACCACCTCCCGGGGCTGTGCACTGGATGGGAGGGGGCCGCGCGGCCCCTCCTGGAGCCCTTGATGGCCCTGGGGACCGCCACCCCCAGGGCCGGCTCCTGCAGTGTCCCAGGTGCCTACCCCGGGACACTGTAGTTTGCTATGACAGGACGGGAGCCTCGCGGCTCCCGTCCTGTCATAGCTAACTTGGTTTGCATTTTGGAAGAGAGGCAGGAAACCTGTCTCTCTTTCAAAATGCAAACCAATAGCTTTCCACATGGGGAGCAGCATGTTAGCTGCTCCCCATGTGGAAAAGCAATGCCGGCTCGTGCAGGAGGCGGGAGCCGGCTGGGACTGTGGGGGATTGGGGACCCCCACAGTCCCCAACCAGAGGCCAGGCCCCGGGGATGGGGTCCCCGGGGCCATAAGTGAGCCAGGGAGGGGGCCACGCAGCCCCCCTCCCAAATATTTTTTTTTTTTTTAAAGGGCAAGGCCGGCCCCGGGGATGGGGTCCCCGGGGCCTTAAATGGCCTGAGGAGGGGGCCGCGCAGCTCCCTCCAAAATAATAAAAAGAAATCGAGGGCATGCCCCAGGGATGGGGTCCCCGGGGCCAATGCAAGCCCAGGGAAGGGGGCCACGCGGCCCCCTTCCCGTTTTTTTATTTTATTTAAAAAATAAATAAAATGCACAGGCCCCGGGGGATGGGGTCCCCGGGGCCAAAAGTGGCCAAGGGAAGGGGGGCCACGCAGCCCCCCTCCCATTAAAAAAAATAAAAAATGACCGGCATCGTGCCGGAGGCCCGCCCCCTCCCTGCAGTACTCTGCAAACGCGCCCCTGGCGCGTTTTAAGAAGGAAGTAATTCCCCTTGAATACTGGGGTCCCTGGGGCCAACTAGCCCACCAGGAACCTCCAGTATGCGCCAGGGGCTGCGTTGCAGAGAGGTGTACAGAGGCCACGCCCCTTTTACACCTCTCTGCAACGCAGCTCTGTGGCGCTTTTAGAAGTACATGGTGGGCTAGTTGGACTCCAGGGACCCTCAGGATTCAAGGGGACTTAATCCCCCAACTTAAAACGCGCCACGGGGCGCGTCTGCACAGTGGTGAAGGGAGGGGCGGGGCTTCAGGTGACATGTGTGCAAACAGGCCCCGTGGCGCGTTTTAAGATGGGAATTAAATCCCCTTCAATCCTGAGGGTCCCTGAGGGC
Organism: Calotriton arnoldi; assembly: GCA_963921515.1. Taxonomy (NCBI): domain Eukaryota; kingdom Metazoa; phylum Chordata; class Amphibia; order Caudata; family Salamandridae; genus Calotriton; species Calotriton arnoldi. The sequence goes on along the minus strand of CAWUFW010019774.1, from coordinate 110,134 downwards.
CAACTAGCCCAACAGGTACGTCCAGAAAGCGCCACAGAGCTGCATTGCAGAGAGGTGCAAAAAGGGGCATGGCCTCTGAACACCTCTCTGCAACGCAGCTCCCTGGCGCATACTGGAGGTACATGGTGGGCTAGTTGGACCCCAGGGACCCTCATGATTCAAGGGGACTTAATCCCCCAACTTAAAACGCGCCACGGGGCGCGTTTGCACAGATGTCACCTCAGGCCCCGCCCCCTCCCTTCACCATTGTGCAAATATTCCTCTAAAATCAGCCGAACTACGAATTCCTATTTACTCACCTGTTATCAGGAGAGACCTCAGTGCTGTATCTTTCAGCCCAGTACTGATCCTGAAAAGTAATTTTAACCGTACTTACCAGTAATTTGAATTTCCTTCCATAGGCTAACATTGACTGGTTTCACTTGGAAATTCTTCTAAGTGTGGAGTTTTGGAACTTTATAATATTCCTCTAAAATCAGCTGAAATACGAATTCCGATTTACTAACCTGTTATCAGGAGAGACCTCAGTGCTGCATCTTTCAGCCCAGTACTGATCCTGAAAAGTAATTTTAACCGTACTTACCAGTAACTTGAATTTCCTTCCATAGGATATCATTGCCTGCTTTTTGCTGAAAAAGTTTCTAAGTGTCGATTTTTGAAACATACAAATATTCCTCTAAAATCAGCCAAAATACGAATTCCGATTTACTCACCTGTTATCAGGAGAGACCTCAGTGCTGCATCTTTCAGCCCAGTACTGATCCTGAAAAGTAATTTTAACCGTACTTACCAGTAACTTGTATTTCCTTCCATAGGAATCCATTGTCTGGTTTTCAGCAGAAAAGTTTCAAAGTGTTGATTTTCACAAACTACAAATATTCCTTAAAAATCGCCTGTATGACTTAAACGCATTCTTTCAACTGTTTACAGGAGATGCACCAGTGCTGGATACAGGATCCACCACTGAGTAAGAAAAGTAACGATAACACTACTTACCTGCTAAGTGAATTTCCTCCCATATGATAACATTGGTGATTCTATGTGAAAAAGTTTCTAAGTGTCAACTTTTAAAATACAATAATATTCCTTAAAAATCACTACTGTAACCAAAACGCTTTTACTCAACTGTTTACAGGAGATGTCCCAGGACTGAATCTAGGATCCAGTCCTGTGGTTAGAAAAAGTAATCCATAAAGTAACTAATTGCATTTAACTAGAAATTCACATTGAGCTCAATGTTGCATTGTGTTTGAAATTGTGTTGCCCATTGCAACAACTGTAACTACTATACTTAAAAGTCTATTGCCTATTTGCAAAGTATTTAAACTAAAGTAATTCATTCTGAGAAAGTATATTTTGTAATGTAATGTATAATGTAATTACAATGTAATTTAAAAAATAAAATATGTAAAAATAAATAGTTTAAAAAAATTTAGTAAATCAGTATCAAAAAAATAAATATAACAATTAATACATTTAAAAATTGTCATTTACAAAACCTTTGAAATTCACTGAAAAAAACCATAGGTTTCAGACATGTTATAGTTAGGAATTAGCATTTAAAAAACCTTTGAAATTCACTGAAAAAACCATAGGTTTCAGGCACGTTATAGTTAGAAATTAGCATTTAAAAAACCTTTGAAATTCACTTAAAAAACCATAGGTTTTAGGGACAGTTATAGTTAGTTGGACATTTCACTCGTACAAAACCATAGAAATTCCCCCGTTATAGTTAGTTCAGCTAACTATAACTCGCGCCCCCGCAATGCACTGCTGATGACGTCACATATTACATCACTCATGACATGGTCAGTGACATCACTGATGACATCACTGATGACATCACTGATGACATCATCCACGTGATAATCTGATGCACCTCCTCACACCCTGATATAACCTTTGATACACCCACTCTAAATTACAGACTGCCATTCGCAAAACCATAGACACTCCAACACCAATAACTACATATCCACTCACTGATTCTTAGGTCTACACACACATCCACTCACTCACCCGTACAGTCACTCATGCTTACGGTCACTCAGTACAGGACTATCATATGCACTCATACTCCTATATAGACACTCAAACACCGCCACTCATCCATAGAGGTACTCACACACCTAGTCAGTCATGCAAATAATTAAACACACTGCCATTTACTCACCTATACAGTTATACACACACCAGCTCACTTACTCATACAAATACTAGCACATTCTTACGCTCTTATACAATCACTGATACAAGCACACACTCATCCATACAGTCACTCTCACAATCACACACTCTTGCTTATAGCTATTTATATACTCCAACACACATATATACTACCTTTCACATATGTAGTTACTCACACATGTACCACTGGGACATACATTCACTCACAAACACACTCTTACACACACTTACCCACCCATACAGTCTATCACAGATGCACTCTTGAAACCATCCACCCAGTGAATCACCCACTCACACATCTATGCACAGAGTCACACACACCCACCCACACAAACACTCAGGCACCCATACAGATACTCAGACAACTAATCAATAACTCATATAGACACTCATGTAGCTATTCACAAACCCATGCAGCCACTTACACAGCAATAGACAGACGGATACAGACATTCACCCAGTTTAGTCACTAACCCATGCATTCAGTAAGATACGTTTAATCACTCACTTATAGAGTTAGTCACGCACCTACTAAATCATCCATACAGACACTTATACACCCACTCATTCTTCAATACGCCTTTCCCTATATATATTAAACATATTTAAACTTTAAAGAAACACACACTCACTGGATGATGTCATCAGTGATGTCATTTGAGATGTCATCAGTGATGTCATCAGTGATGTCACTGACCATGTAATGAGTGATGTAATATGTGACGTCATCAGCAGTGCATTGCGGGGCGCGAGTTATAGTTAGCTGAACTAACTATAACGGGGAATTTCTATGGTTTTGTACGAGTGAAATGTCCAACTAACTATAACTGTCCCTAAAACCTATGGTTTTTTAAGTGAATATATATATAAATATGTGTGAAGCATTTTTGCAGTTTGAAAAAGTGTGTGTTTAGGACATCCCTTTCAAATACCGAATCTGAATGGGACGCATGAATGTTCTGAGACTGAATTACGGTTGTAAAACATTTATAATTTACCGACTCCTTAAAGGAGGTGGTAACCCATCTGCAAATGGAAAATAAATATTTTTTAAGAGCAGGCAGCGGTCCCATGGACCACTGCCTACTCTTAAAATAATGAACTGCCATGTTTCATTTTTTTTTTTAAATGCATCCTGCTTTCCTATAAAAAAAATAGATTGCTTTATTAAAAAGCAATCACTGACATGGTGGTCCGCTCGTCTCAGCCTGCCACCATCCCTGTGATGGCTGCGATTCCTAGTGGGCAGCAAATTGCGACCTACCTCATTCATATGCATGAGGTACGTCTATTTGCAACCCACTAGGAATCGCTAATGAAACTCAAGAGTTTCAAACAATAGAAATATGGATTTCCAAATTGTGATTCTCTCCAAATCGCAATTAGAAAATTGGTATTCCTAATATTAGTGCATCTGGCCCTTGGTTTCCATAGGAAAAACATTTTTTGTTTTGCTAATAACTTTAGCGCCGTTTGACGAATCATCACAACATTTTCAAAACTTGTGTTGCAGTCACTTCAGATGCTGAATGAAAAGTTCCAGGGTGATTTGCCAAGCAGGGGCGAGAAAAAGTGGGGGTACCAAAACAAATTTTTTTCTACGCAATTTCCCATAGGGATTTTAGACTGCGGCCCGAACCGCTCAATGGAATAACACCATTTTGGCAGAAAGCTAGATCTTGGTCCAGAAATAGTGCTCTTTGTGATTAGGTGTAAATCTGTTCAGTAGTTTTGGACTTATTAAGGAAAAAAGATTTATGTATATCTAGATGTGCAGATCCACTGTGGATTTGTGGATCCATGCGCTGCATCTTGAGAGAAAAGTTAAGATTACCATTTTGTCAATTGAGACACAGTTCCCGGGGGGGGGGAATGAAGTGTAAAGAGGATATAAGCAGTCAGGATAGAGATATCCTGACTCCATGAGATTGATGGAGGTGTCTATGAGGGACCCTCATAGGCAACAAAGTGTCAAAAAATCTTTTTTGGGGCACACGAGCATCCACGGTTCCACCGCTGGGCTCAGCATGGCCCCAAGTGAATCTGTGATGGATCAAGAACCCAATTAAGAATAAAATACATCCACTCACAGACCTACTCACATACTTCCTTATACATCCACTTACCCACATAACCACTCACACACCCACTCACATATCCATGCAGCTACTCACACACCCACTCAGGAACCCAGAAGACCACTCACACACCCATACAGCTACTCACTCACCCACTTAGAGACCGAGAGAACCACTCACACACCAACTCACAGACCCACACATGCACTCACACACCCCCACACACCCACTTACACACCCACACAAACACTCACTCACACACCTATACAGCCACTCACACACACACTGAGAGAGCCAGAAAACCACTCACACAACCATACAGCCACTTACACACCACTCAGAGACCTAGAAAACCACTTACACACCCACTGACAGACCCACAAAGGTGCTCACACACTGACTCATGCACCCATAAAGACATTCACACACCCACTCACAGACCCACAGAGGCACTCACACACCCATACAGCTATTCACACACCCACTCACAGACCCACACAGCCACTCACACACTCACTCACGGACCGACACAGCCAGTCACACAAACACTGATGTACCCACTTACACACTCACACAACCACTCACACACCCACTCATACACCCAGGTTACAGGGAAATTATAGTTGGGAAATAGCATTAAAGAAATGTAGAAATGTATTGAAAAAAACAAAGGTTACAGGGAAGTTATAGTCAGGAAATAGCATTAAAAAAACTGCAGAAATTGACTGAAAAAACCCAAAAAGGTTGTGTATTTCAGTGAATATATATATCAAGACAGGCGTGGAGTACTGCTACACTGTACCTCACTCCACTTTATGCCACTCCACTGTAAGCCACTCCACTTTATGTCATTCCACTGCATGCCACTCCAGTCTATGCCACTCCACTCTACACCACTCCAGTCTCTGTTATTCCACTGTACACCACTCCACTGTACCGCATTGCACTCTATGCCACTCCAGTATACACTATTTCATTGTAAGCAACTACACTCTATGCCAGTCCACTTTATGCTATGCCACTCTTCCAAGTCCACTGTATGCCACTCCACTCTACGCTATTCCACTGTATGTCACTCCACTCTATACCACTCCCCTCTAAGCCACTCCTCTCTATGCAACTCTACTGTACGCTATTTCACTCTACGCTATTCCACTGTATGCCACTCCACTCTACAGCACTCCACTGTGCGATATTCCACTCTTTACCACTCCAGTGTATACCAATCCAGTTCATGCAACTCCACTCCACTCTATGCCTCTCCACTCTCTGCTATTCCACTAGATACAACTCCACTCTATGCCACTCCACTCTACACCACTCCACTGAATGCCACTTGCTGTATGTCACTACACCCTATGCCACTCCACTCCATGCTATTTGACTGTATGCCACTTCACTCTGGCACTTCACTGTACACCACTCTACTGCATGCTATTCCACTGTACGCCATTCTACTGTACGCCACATGACTCTATGCTACTCCAGTCTTCACCACTCCACTGTACCCCACTCCACTATACACTACACCATTGTATGCAACTACACTTTACGCCACTCTGCTTTATGCTATTCCACTCCACGCTACTCCACTCTGCCACTCCACTCTACACTATTCCACTCTATGCCACTTCATTCTACACCACTCCACTCTACGCCACTCCAATCTACCACACTCCAGTGTACGCCACTCCACTCTGCACCAATCCACTGTTTTCTATTACACTCTAGGTCAATCCAGTCTACAGCACTCCATTCACCGCTATTCCATTGTATGCAACTCCACTCTATGTCACTCTAGTCTATCTCACTCCACTGTACACTACTCCACTGTAACCCACTCGCCTCAATGCCACTCCACTATACACTATTCCACTGTAGGCAACTAAACATTATGCCACTCCACTTTATGCTATTCCAAGGGTCTGCAAAGAAAAAGGGGAGTCTCAAAAAGTATTCCTCCACCTATGCATTTTCCGTAGACTTTTTACTCATGCACAGCGACCAAACAACCAGTCAAATTTCCTTGATATCTGGCAGGATTATACATCATAGCATGCAAGTTAGCCTTTTTCATAGTAGTAGAGGTAAGTAGGGTAAGTAATAAGACATTTTAACTTAGCGATTTCTGTGGCCATAGCAGTTTTGCAATATTTCATAAAGTACAGCGGTACATGCCCATGACAAGGCATTATGTGATTGGCTAATGACTGCCTTTACAAAAATTGAAGGCAGCCATGTTGTTTTTAGTACATTTTGCCTATGTTCCTGGTTAGGGCCTTAAATGTAGGTAGGCATTAGGTTTTATATGTGTGCCTACCTTTAACCAATTTATTAAAGTAGTAATGGGTAGGGAAAATTATTTTAAATTTTCTATATACTTATATTCTATATATTTTTTTTAAATGTACAGAGTACGACAACACTTCCTAGGAAGTACAGTGGAACTTCCTAGGAAGTACTGTGGTACTTCCTAAGAAGTACCTCAGAGCTTAAACTTAAAAATAATGTAAAAAAATATAAGTTAAAAAAATTGAAATACAAATATAGTGTACTAGTGTATTTTCAATTTTTTATATATTTAATTCTTTGCAAACAAGCCTACCAAGTACCACAGTAACACCTACAAATGACCGCGCTATTTACAATTTTTTCTTTAATGTTTTAGAAATTATAAATATATTGTACTACATTATATTTTACTAATATAGTGTACTGCAGTGTTTTTTAAATTTTTTCTATATTGTTTTTTATTTTTCATGTAACTACCACAGTTCTTTGTTGGTACTAGTGCAGTTCTCCGTAAAGTGCTTAAAAAATATATAAAAAAATAGAAATACATTTTACTGCCTATTACCACTTTATTAAGGTGGTAATAGGTAGGGAATAACAATAAAACCCACTACTTACCTATACCTATGGCCCTAACTCAGAATGCAGTCAAAGTGTGCTGAAAACTAAATGACTGTCATTTACGTTTTGCAAAGAAAGCCAATAGCCAATCATATACTGCCTTGTCATCACCATGTACCGCAGTATACCACGGTTACCGTGATATACCATGGTACAATATATAACTAAGGGGCTGATTATGATGTCAGTCACAAAGGCTCCGAATGGCATTCGATTCATCCAAATCCGCTTCGGAACCCGTCTTTCCGACCGATTCGGAAAGGCTTCTGACCAACCGATTACGATAGTGGGAAACCATTCGGACTTTTCGACTCGGTTCTGAACGGCATTCAGAGTAACCGAGTCATTCAGAGCTGACTATGCAGTCTATGCAGCGCGTTTCTGACTGACGTATTACGATGTCGGATTCAGACACCCTTTCTGAATTGGTTGTTCCGAAATGAAACGGCTGTCGAAATCCAACTTTGGGGGCCCGCAGCAGGCCCCCCTTCACCTGGGGCCCTCCGAATGGGGCCTGTGGGAGTACCCATGGGACCCCTCTTTCCAACCATGCACAGTGTGGCAGACACCATGGGGTGCCTGCCACAGAGTGCACGATTTTACCCACCCACCTCATTTTCCAATGGGAGCCTGTGTAGTCGGTCGGAACGCAGGCTCCTATTGAAGTCAATGGGAGTCCGACAGAACGGCGTTCGGAACCATCGTAATCGTTCGGTCGGACTCCCCAAATTCAATTCGGTCGGAATGCTTTCCGACCAACATCGTAATGAGGCCCTAAGTATTTTGACTAAGGGCCCGGTTACAAGTTTGGGGGTGTGGGAGCGGGCCACCACACCACCTCTCCGCTCCCACACCACCGAACAGGGCCGCCGTTTGCCCAATTATGAGTATTATCATGGTTTGGCAGCAGGGTGGGCGGCGTGGCCGTCCCAAAGCAGTGCAGTAAAGGCTCAAATGTGAGCCTTAATGCTGCACCACGGCGGGACCGCCACAGTGCGTTCCAGCATGGCATTGACTGTGAAGTCCATGCTGTGCTGGAACTGGGGGTGCATGTACACAGGGGAGCACAACATGTGCCCGGCTGCATGCACCAACATGCATGGGGTAAGAGGAGACCTGCAAGGCCCCCTTTGTTTCCTGACCACCAGTAGTTTCATGGAGTAAGAACCTACATGAGATTGCTGGCGGTAAGGCAAATCATAATATTCATGGTGGTGCTGCAGTGGCACCGCCAGCATATTATGAGCCCCTGAACACTGTGCCAACACTAGTGAATGTTGTTCCCTTGTCGTTGCGGCAGTCCAACGGCGGTCCGACCACCAAAGTGGTAATACGGCAGTTGGACTGCCGGTGCGGCGGTGACTGCACCGCCACCGCCGTGCCACCATGAGTTTGTTGGTCCACGGACTGCCAAACGCATAATCAGGCCCCAAGTACTTAAACTATTTACAACTACTAGGAAAAATGACCATTCATACCCCATTATCTTTATTCCTGCCACGTCAAATCTGCATCTGTTCAGCCACTTTTACTCTGCATTTGTTTAAAGTACCACACTCCACTCTGCACCACTCCACTCCATGCCACTCCACTGTGTGCTATTCCACTCTATGCCACTTCACTCTATGTCACTCCAATTTAAGCCACTGCACTCTACGCTAATCCACTATACGCCCACTCAACTGTAACACACTCCACTCTACACCACTCAATTGTATACTACTACATGTTACACCACTCCATTCTAAGACACACCAGTCTATGCCACTCTACTGTACATCTGTTTACCCTACCCCACTCCACAATTTTCAAAGTATGCACAATCCACTCTACGCCACTCTCTATGCTATTAAACTTTATGCCACATCACTCTCCCCCACTCAAAGCTATTCCACTTTATAACACAAACCTGCAACTCATTTAACTCTACGCCACTCCACTGTATGCCACTCCACTCTGTGCCACTCTACTGTACGCTATTCCACTGTATGCCACTCCACTCTACCACACTTCACTTTACGCCACTCCACTCTACTACACTGTATACTATTTCACTCAATGCCACTCCACTTTACAGCACTTCAGATTACGTCACTCCACTATACACCAGTACACTATACCTAACTCCACTCTACGCCACTCCATTCAATGCCACTCCAGTATACACCACTCTACTCTACTCTACTCTACACCAGTCCACTGTATGCTATTCCACTGCATGCCACGCCACTCCACTCTACCACACTCCACTGTACGCCACTCCTCTCAGGACTACTCCACTGTACGCTATTCCACGCTATGCCACTCTACTGTACACTACTCTATTCTACCCCACTCCACACTCCACTGTACACAACTCCACTTTATACCACTCCACTGTATGCCACTCCACATCACTCCACTCTACGACACTCCTCTCTACCACACTCTACTGTATCCCACTCCACTCTACACCACTCCACTGTACGCTATTCCACTGTATGCCACTCCAGTCTACGCCACTCCACTCTCTGCTATTCCACTGTACGCAACTCTACACAATTTCTCTGTACACCACTTCAGTCTATACCACTCCACTGTATCTCACTCTACTCTACGCCATGCAACTATACACTGTTCCACTGTATGCAACTACACTCTACAACACTACACTTTAAGCTATTTCACTCTACTCATCTCCACTCTATGCCTCTCCACTCTATGCTGTTCTGTTTGCTACTCCACTGTGTGCCACTCTACTCTACGCTATTGCACTGTATGCCACTCAACTCTACGGCACTCCACTCTACTCCACTCTATGCTCCTCTACTGTATGCTATTTCACTGTACACCACTCTACTGTTTGCCATTCCACTGTATACCACTCCATTCTACGTCACTCTCCATTGCATACCACTCCATGGTATGCTACTCTACTGTATGCAATTCATTGTATACCACTCTACTGTATTCGATTCCACTCTCCTGTACACCACTCTACTGTATGATATTCCACTGTATGCCACTCCACTCTACTCCAGGTCAGTCCACTCTACACGATCTCCACTGTATGTTATTCCCCTCTATACAACTCTACACCACTCCACTCTACACCACTCCAGTAAAGGTTGTTCCACTGTATGCCACTCCACTCTACACCACTCCACTACACGCTATTTCACTGTACGCCACTCCACTCTCTGCTATTCCACTGTATGCAACTCTACTCTACAACACTCCAGTCTACGCCACTCCACTCTTTGCTATTTCACTCTATCCCACTCTACTCTATGCCACTCTACTCTATGGCACTCAACTCTAAGCTACTCCACTCTATGCCACTCCACTCTACACAATTCCAGTGTACGCCATTACACTCTACCCAACTCCACTGCACGCAACTCCACTGTATATCACTCAGACACACTGTACTCCACTCAACAACAGTCTACACCTCTCCACTATACCACACCCTCCTCCACTCTATAGCACTCCACTGTACAACAATTTACTCCTTTCAATGCAAGAATACAGCACTCTACTTTACTCTATGCCACTGTGTGACACTCAACTCCAGTCTATGACATTACGCAAAACTCTCTCTGCCGCTACACCTAACTTTACAATACCCTCCGAGACACTACTCCACTGTACTCTACTGCACGCTAGGCCACTCCAGTGTACGCTACTCTATGCCATGCAACTTTACAGCAATCTCCCACTCCACTCTATTATACTGTACTGCACTCTACTCTACTCTACCCCACTCCACTGTACACCACTGTAATTCACACTATGGCACTCCACTCTACAACACTTTCTTACACTCTACAACACACCAGTCCACTCCACAGTACAAAACTTCACTCTATTATATGCTATATCTGTCCACCCTACTCCACTCCATGCCACTCTACAACACACTACTCGACTTTACGCCATGCCACTCCACTCTACTCTACACCACTGCACTTCACTTTACTACACTCTATGCCACTGTACAACACTCCACTCTACGCTGCTCCACTCTACCACACTCTGCTCCACTCTATCCAACTCCACTGAACAAGACTCTACTATACTCTGTGCCACTATACCACATTGTAATAATAGTAATAATAATAATAGTAATAATAATAATATATACTCATATAAACCCACATGTATTTATATCTATCTCTATTACCTACTGGCGGTCGCCAGTAGGTAGTTATAGTTAAGACCTATTTTCCATAGGAAAAGCATTTTTTGTTTCCCCAATAACTTTAGCGTCGTTTGACCAATCTTCGCGAAATTTTCAAAACTAGTGGGGCGCTCCGGTCAGCTCCTGTCTTGAAAGTTTCGGGGTGATTCGCCAAGCGGTGGCCGAGAAATAAGGGGGGTCCCAAAACGTGTTTTCTCCATGTTAATTTCCATAGGAAACTTTAGACACGGCTACAGCCCGAACTGCTGAACGGAATTGCACCAAATTTGGCAAAAAGGTAGTGCTTGGTTCAGAATAGTGTAAATCCGTTCAGTAGTTGCTGAGAAATTCAAAAATAAAAGTTTCGATATCTATGGCCCCGGTGGATTCGCGAACCCTCCCGACCACGAGCTTCACTGTGATTGGCTGCCAACACTCAAAACCAGGAAGTGTTGGCAGCCATCTTGTGACTCGGTAGAACCTTAGTCACAAGAAAACAGTAAAACAAGCCTGAAAAACAAGAAAAGGGGGCAGGGTAGAAACACCCTGACCCCCCAGGCCTGCTCAGGGGGTCCCACAAGGACCCCCAGGGCCCAAAAAAGCATATTTTTTTTTTGAAACGGCAAAATTCGCAAAGGATCCGCGAATCCTGCCGATGAAATTAAAAAAAACGAAGCACGGGCTCCCGCGCTTCGTTGTATTTAAGCCCCCGGGTGGGCCAAGTCCCGGGGGCATGAGTAATTATTGTGTGGGGACCCGCGGGCCCCCACAGCCCGAGGACCGCCACCTCCCCGGGACTTTATTAATGGTTTGTTGGGGCTCATGGCCCCCGCAGCCCGGGGACCGCCACCTCCCCAGGGCTTCTATTTTTATTTTTTAAACATATGTGGGGGGCTCGAGCCCCCACACGCCCGAGGACCACCACCTCCCTGGGGCTTTGCACATAAACGCGAGGGCACACGGCCCCCACAGCCCCGGGACTGCCACCTCCCGGGGCTTCTATTTTTAAAAAAAAGAACCTGTGTGGGGGGGCTTGAGCCCCCCACACGCCCCGGGGACCACCACCTCCCCGGGGCTCCAAATATTCAAATTAGGGGGTCCGTTACAGACCACGTGCCCCGGGGACCACCACCTCCCTGGGGCTGTACACTAGTTGGGAGGGGGGCCGCGCGGTCCCCCTCCTGGAGCCCTTGATGGCCCTGGGGACCGCCACCCCCCAGGGCCGGCTCCTGCAGTGTCCCGGGGTGCCCACCCCCGGGACACTGCTGTTTGCTATGGCAGGGCGGGAGCCTCGCGGCTGCTGCCCTGCCATAGCAAGCAGTGGTTTGGATTTTAGGCGAGAGCAGGAAGCCTGCTCTCGCTTTCAAAATCAAGCCACATAGCTTTCCACACGGGGAGCTGCATGTCAGCAGCTCCCCGTGTGGAAAAGCAATGCCACTCCCGCAGGAGGCGGGGAGCCGGTGGGACCGTGGGGGCATTAGGGCTCCCCCCACGGTCCCCAACGGAGAGGGCTGGCCACGGGGTATGGGGTCCCCGGGGCCAGAAGTGGCCCGGGAGGGGGGGCCACGTGGCCCCCCTTCCCTTATAGAAAAAAATAAATAAAAAAATAAAAAAAGGCCAGCCCCGGGGGATGGGGTCCCCGGGGCCAATAGAGGCCTCAGGAGGGGGGCCACGCAGCCCCCCTCCTTCAAAAATATTTATTAAATTAAAAAAAACATTGTGGCCATGCCCCGGGGGATGGGATCCCCGGGGCCGAAATTGGCCTCTGGAGGGGGGCCGCGAGGCCCCCTGTCCGTTTTTTTTTTTTTTTAACGGGTTTGGCCCTGGGGTATGGGGTCCCCAGGGCCCAAATATTGAAAATAAAGGGGGGGCCACACAGCCCCCCTTCTACAATTTTTTATGTTTTTTAAAAGCCGGATCACGCGCTGGAGGCCCCGCCCCCTCCTGCAGCACTCAGCAAACGAGCCCCCTGGCGCGTTGTAAGTTGGGGAATTAATTCCCCTTGAATACTGGGGGTCCCTGGGGGCCAACTAGCCCACCAGGTACCTCCAGTATTCGCCACAGGGCTGCATTGCAGAGAGGTGGTCTGAGGCCACGCCCCTTTTTACACCTCTCTGCAACGCAGCTTTGTGGCGCTTACTGGAGGTACCTGGTGGGCTAGTTGGCCTCCAGGGACCCTCAGGATTCAAGGGGACTTAATCTTCCAAGTTACAACGCGCAAGGGGGCGCGTTTGCAGAGTGGTGCAGGGAGGGGGCGGGGCCTGATATGGCAAGAGTGCAAACGTGCCCCCTGGTGCGTTGTAGCTTGGGGATTAATTCCCCTTGAGTCCTGAGGGTCCCTGGGGCCAACTAGCCCACCAGGTACCTCCAGTAAGCGCCACAGAGCTGCGTTGCAGAGAGGTGTAAAGGGGCATGGCCTCGGACCACCTCTCTGCAAGGCAGCCCTGTGGCGCTTACTGGAGGTACCTAGTGGGCTAGTTGGCCCAGGACCTCAGGACTCAGGGAATAATCCCAAGTTACAACGCACCAGAGGCGTTTGCACAGTGGTGCAGGGAGGGGGCGGGGCCTAACAAAACAAGTGTGCAAATGTGCCCCCTGGCGCATTGTAAATTAGGGGATTAAGTCGCATTCAATCCTGAGGGTCTCTGAGGGCCAACTAGCCCACCAGGTACCTTCAGTAAGTGCCACAGAGCTGCGTTGCAGAGAGGTGGTCCGAGGCCACGCCCCTTTTTACACCACTCTAAAACGCAGCTCTGTGGCGCTTACTGGAGGTACCTGGTGGGCTAGTTGGCCCCCAGGGACCCTCAGGATTCAAGGGGACTTAATAGGGACGTTATAGATAGAAATTAGCATTTAAAAAACCTCTGAAATTCACTGAAAAAACCATAGGTTTCAGGCACGTTATAGTTAGAAATTAGCATTTAAAAAACCTTAGAAATTCACTGAAAAAACCATAGGTTTCAGGGAGGTTATAGTTAGTTGGAGATTTCACTCGTACAAAACCAGAGAAATTCCACCGTTATAGTTAGTTCAGCTAACTATAACTCGCGCCCCATAATGCACTGCTGATCATGTCACATATTACATCATTCATGACATGGTCAGTGACATCACTGATGACATCTCAAATGACATCACTGATGACATCATCCAAGTGATAATCTGATGCACCTCCTCATACCCTAATATAACTTTTTATACACCCACTCTAAAATACAGACAACCATGTTCGAAACCATACACACACCAATAGCAGTTAGTACATACCTGCTCAGCGATTCCTTGGTCTACACACACACATCCACTCATTCACCCATACAGTAACTCATACATGCAGTCACTCATCAATACAGCACTATCATATGCACTCATACACCTATACATACACTCACACACCACCACTCATCCATAGACTTACTCATACACCTACTCAGTCATGAAAAGAATCAATCCAACACTCACATATTCTTCCTTTCACATATGTAGTTAATCACACATATACCACTGAGACATCCATTCACTCACCAACACACCCATACACACACTCACCCACCTACACAGCCCTTCACAGATGTACTCTTCCACCCATACACCCAGTGAATCACCCACTCACACATCTATGGACAGAGTCACCCACCCCCCACCTACTCACACAGATACTCAGGCACCCATACAGATACTCAGACAACAAATCAATAACCCATATAGACAGTCATGTAGCTACACACCAACAGACAGACTGATTGTTAGAAATGGGATCTCTAGTTGGCAAGGGCTTGCACCTTTGTCCAAGTAGGGACCCTTCTTCCTAGTCAGGGTAAGGGTTGTTACACTCGTGAAGTAACCCCTGCTCACCCTCGTGGTAGCTTGGCACGAGCAGTCAGGCTTAATTCAGAGGCAGTGTGTAAAGCATTTGCACATAACCAACAGTAATACAGTGTAAGCACTACAAACGGACACCACACCAGTTTAGAAAAATAACCAATATTTTATATACTCAAGACAAGACCAATTACGACAAAATCCACAATACTATACTTTACGAATGAATACTTGATACGTTAACTTCTTCTTTGCAGGAATAGCACAAAAGCAAAGTTCAGTACGAGTCGGTAGCTCCGTCCGAGCCTACCGCGATGCTGAAAACCACAGAGTCTAACAGTTCCGGCCGGCCGCGTCGATACGGGCCAGCAGAGTCGTGAACAGACTCGGTCACAGTACCTTTCTCGTTGTGGCTGGTACGGAGTGTACGAGCCGGTCGGCGTTCGTCGCGGTTGCGGTGCAAGACGGAGCGATGCAAGGTGCGGTGTCCCTCGAGGCGGTGCAGGCAGCGGCTCGATGAGCGTCGTGCAGGCGGAGTCGGTGAGTCCAAGGCGTGCGATGCAGGGTGAGACGATGCTCGATGCGGTGCTGACAGGTTGCGATGCAAGCGACCCTAGCCGGAGTGCGGGAGCTGGCGTCGGACAGCGGTGCGGAGTCGGAGCGGTGCGTCGCAGGCGTGCGAGCGGTGCCCCAAATGCGGTGCGGTCTCGACTCTTGAGCCAGTTGCAGCGACCGCGTCGGTCGGGTCCGGTTGGTTCAGTGAAGCGATGCGATGCGAGCTGCGGTGCCCACAGGTCACGGTGCAAGCAGCGGCTCGATGTTGGCGGCGTCGGACGTCGCCCACGGTGAGACCAGGGTTGCGATGCGGCGGGGCGATGCAGTCTGCGGTGCAAACAGGTCACCGGCCAGGGATGGATTCGGTTGACGGAGTCGGTTGCAGTTCCCTTCCTCTGTGGCAACTGAAACAGCGTTCCAGAAGCGGTACCCAGAGGCTTGTGAAGTCTTTGTAGTCCCTGAGACTTCTTAACAGGAGGCCAGCTCGGTTCCTGGCTCTTGGAGATACTCAGCACAAGTTTGTAGAAAGTTCAGTCCAGTCCTTTCACTGCCCAAGGCAGAAGCAGCAGCTGCAGGCCAACCCAACAAAGCAACAACACAGCAAAGGGGCAGTACTCCTCCTGGCAGCTCTTCGTCTTGGCAGGTTCCTTGATTCCAGCGAGATCTAAATTCATGGGGTCAGGGCCCCAATATTTATATCCCAAATTCCTTTGTTCTCTGAAGGCAGAGAGGCCTTTGCCTAGTCCAAACCAGTTCTGGAGCACTTTGTTGACAAGTCTCCGTCCCTTCTTTCAGTGAGTAGGCCAGGGACATCAGACGCACCACAGGAGGTGGAGCCAGCATTGTGGAGGAAAAGCACTGTCCTATTCAGGGCCCAGGTGCGACCCCTCCCACCCATCTACAGGTCGATCTGGCTATTCAGCCCTGCGCTGACTCACCCTGTCTCCTGGCATCCCCCAGCCCCTGTCACTCACACTCCAGACAAGGAATACACAACCTCGCAGAGGCAGGCTTGGATGGTTAGACAAGAAAATACCCACTTTCTAAAAGTGGTATTTTCAAACACAGAATGTTAAAACCAACTTCACTAAAAGCTGCATTTTATCATTCTGAGTCCAGGCATACTAAACTCGAGTTTCTACCATGTTCCCGGGGTCAGTTAGGATTATAAACTGTAATAATCAAAACTGCCCGTTCTGGCCTAGGGGAACAGGTAGCCTTGCAATAGTGAAAAACGAACTAGGCTGTAATTCACTATCAGGACATGCCGCACACACCGGGCATGTCCTACCTTTCGCATACACTGCACCCTGCCCACAGGGGTACCTCGGGCCTACCTTAGGGGTGACTAACATGTAGCAAAGGGAAGGTTTAGGGACTTGCAAGTGTGTGCACTTGCCAAGTCGACATGGCAGCCCCAGGCTGCGCCCAGGCTCTGCGATGGCAGGCCCGAGTTACACTTTACGGGCTGTTTGCGTGGGTGGCACAATCCAGTGCTGCAGCCCACCAACAGCATTTGGTCTATAGGCCCTGGCACTCGCAGTGCACTTTACAAGGGACTGACACATAAACCAAATAGGCCAATCATGGAAACACCAATCCATAACGCATTTTATACAGGAGCACTTGCACTTTCCCACTGGACAGCAGTGAGGAAAGTGCGCAGAATCATTACACCAGCAAAAACAGAGTCAAAACCGGGAGGTCAGAAAGCAAAAAGTCAGGGAAACACGCCAAAAGATGCCAAGTCTAACACATGTCCCCTCCAGCTGAAAGTAGGGAGAACTACCCAACCCCATTGGAGTTCTCTTCACTAAGGCGGAAGAACCTGGACAGACCATCTGCGTTGGCGTGTTCTGTACCAGGACGGTGTTCCACCGTAAAGTCCATTCCCTGTAGGGAGATGGACCACCTCAGCAGTTTTGGATTCTCACCCCTCATTTGCATCAACCATCTGAGGGGCCTGTGGTCTGTCTGAACCCGGAAGTGAGTCCCAAACAGGTATGGTCTCAACTTCTTCAGCGCCCAGACCACAGCAAAGCTTCCCTTTCTATGGCACTCCACCTCTGTTCCCTGGGAAGTAGTCTCCTGCTAAGGAAGACTACAGGCTGATCCAGGCCCTCTTCGTTCAGTTGTGAGAGCACCGCTCCCACACCATGCTCTGAAGCGTCAGTCTGCACGACAAATTCTTCGGAGAAGTCAGGTGCCTTGAGCACGGGCGCCGTGCACATGGCTGCCTTCAGGGCATCAAAAGCTTTCTGGCAGGACTTAGTCCAGATCACTTTCCTGGGCTGCCTCTTAGAGGTCAGCTCTGTTAAGGGGGCAACGATGGTGCCATAGCCCTTAACAAATCTCCTATAATAACCGGTGAGACCTAAGAAGGCTCTCACCTCTGTCTGGGTCTTGGGGGTTCCCAAGCCAGAATGGTGTCAATCTTGGGTTGTAGGGGCGCCACCTGGCCGCTTCCTACTTGGTGTCCCAAGTACACCACAGACCCCTGCCCGATCTGGCACTTACTGGCCTTGATCGTGAGGCCTGCACCTTGCAGAGCCCTCAACACTTTCTCAAGGTGCTGTAAATGTTCTTCCCAGCTGGAACTGAACACAGCAATGTCATCCAGGTAGGCGGCACTGAAATCCTCCAGCCCAGCCAACACCTGATTGACCAACCTCTGAAAGGTGGCAGGGGCATTCTTCAACCCAAAGGGCATCACCCGGAATTGGTAATGACCTTCTGGGGTTGAGAACGCTGATCTCTCCTTGGCCCCATCGGTTAAGGCAATCTGCCAGTACCCAGACGTTAAATCAAGCGTGCTGAGGAACCGGGCAGCTCCCAACCGATCAATGAGCTCATCAGCTCTGGGGATGGGGTGCGCGTCAGTCCTGGTGACGGCATTGAGCCCACGGTAGTCCACACAAAACCGGAGTTCTGGAGTGGCACCGGGCGCCGCAGCCTTTGGGACCAAGACCACTGGGCTGGCCCAAGGACTGTGGGAGGGCTCAATCACCCCTAACGCCAACATCTTAGAGACCTCCTCCTTGATGCTGGCTCTGACCCGGTCAGTCAACCTGTAAATTTTGTGCTTCACAGGGTGGCTGTCACCGGTGTCCACGTCATGGGTACACCAGTGAGTAACACCGGGGGTCAGAGAGAACAGTGGGGCGAACTGTCCCAACAACTGGCGACAGTCCCCCTGCTGCTCCTGAGTCAGAGTAGGGGAGAGGATCACACCCTCTACTGACCCATCATGCTCCTTGGTAGACAGGAGGTCAGGGAGAGGCTCGCTCTCCTCTTCCACCCCATCATCTGTCGCCAAGAGCATACTCACTTCGGACCTCTCGAAGTGGGGCTTGAGGCGGTTCACGTGAAGGACCCTCAAAGGGTTCCTTGGAGCCTGCAAATCCACCAGGTAGGTGACGTCACTTTTGCGCTCCTTTACCTCATATGGCCCAGTCCACTTGTCCTGCAAGGCACAAGGTGCCACTGGGGCCATTACCCACACTTTTTGCCCAGGTTGAAAATCGACCAGAGTGGCATTCTGGTCATACCACCTCTTCATTTCTTCCTGGCTTGCTTCTAGGTTCGCCTGAGCGAGTTTCCTGAAGCGGGCAGTTTGGTTTCTAAAGGCCAGCATGTAGCTAAATACATCCTGGGGAGTTTTCCTGGGAGCTGCCTCCCAGCCTTCCTTCACCAAACTCAGAGGTCCTCTGACAGGGTGGCCATACAGGAGCTCAAAGGGGCTGTACCCAAGAGACTTCTGAGGCACCTCCCTGTACGCAAAGAGTAGGCATGGCAAGAGGACGTCCCACTTACGCCTCATGGGTTCTGTTAGACCCTTGATCATGCCTTTCAAGGTCTGGTTGAATCTCTCCACCAGACCGTTTCCTTGTAGGTGGTAAGGAGTGGTGAACTTGTAGGTTACACCACACTCCTTCCACAGGGATGTCATATACTTCGATATGAAATTGGTCCCCCTATCAGAAACCACCTCTCTGAGGAATCCCACACGGGAAAAGATCCCCATTAACGCCCGGCCCACCACTGGCGCCGTCGTTGTCCTGAGAGGATTGCCTCCGGGTACCGGGTGGCATGGTCCACCAAGACCAGGATGTACCTGTTGCCCATGGCTGTCTTGGGATCCAGTGGCCCCACAATATCCATCCCTACCCTTTCAAAGGGTGTTCCAACAACAGGAAAAGGTTGGAGAGGAGCTTTGACCTTCCTCCCACTCTTACCACTTGCCTGGCAAGTTTGGCAAGACCTACAGTGTGCATCTGACTGCCTTCGCATTTGGGGCCAAAAGAAGTGGGTGACAAGCCTGTCAAAGGTCTTGTCCTGCCCCAAATGTCCTGCCAAAGGCACGTCATGAGCCAGACCCAGTAGGAAGGTCCTGAAGCGCTGGGGTACCACCAGCACACGGGCTGACCCAGGCTCAGCAACCTTAGGCTCACTGTATAAGAGACCACTCTCCCAGTAGATCAGATGTGACCCGGACTGATTACCAGCTGCCTGGTCTGCAGCCTGCCGCCGCAGACCCTCCAGAGTAGGGCACTCGTTCTGCTCCCTGCAGAACTCCTCCTGGTGGGACCCCCTTCTTGCTGGCAATGGGTCAGCTCAGAGATGTCTCCCAGTTCGGCTACCTGCTCCCCTGTAGGCACCGGGCGTCCCCCTCGAGGTCCGCCTCCTCCCGGTCCGTGGGAACTTCGGGAGCGGTTTCCGCGCCCCTGCCCTTTCTCTTGGCAGGGACTTGGGCCACTGTTTCAGGCTCCAAGTCCTCTTGATCACCCTTTCTGGCTGCCATTGACCGAGTGAGACACGCATGCCCACTCTGGCAGCCCAAGCATCTCCAAGTGAGACCTGAGCTCAACCTCCTTCCATGAGGACTGCTCCAGGTCGTTTCCTAGCAGACAATCTACAGGCATGGTAGGGCTCACAACCACCCTCAAGGGACCTGAGACCCCCCATTCAAAGGGAACCTGCGCCACCATACACTGGCGCTCAGAGTTGTACGACAGCAACTACTTGGTGGAATGCTCCTGGGACTACTTGCTTCTCAGACACCAGGTGACACCGGACTGAGGTCACACTGGCTCCAGTATCTCTGAGAGCCTCTACCCTGTTCCCATTAATGGTCACCCAGGTGCTATATTTCTTTGTGTTAGGGGCACCTGGTTTCCTGGGACCATCTCACTGTCCCCTAGTGAGACAAGGGTCATTTCTGCGGGATCCCCACCCTCCTGTGGGCACCCCTCCTCCCCAAGCACTACACTAGCCAACACTTTGGACTGTCCACCGGTGGGCGGCTGTGTCCCCTTCGGGCACTTGGGGTCCCCCTTAAAGTGACCTACCTGGTCACATGCATAACACTTGCGGGGCCGGTCTCAACAGGCTTCCCTGTAGAGACCCCTTTCTTCTTATCACCGGGGGCTGGGAACCTTTACCCGGGTACTAGTTTGGGGCCCTTTAGAGAACTCCTGTACTTTACCCTTGTCCCCCCACCTTTCTGCTGGGGACCCTGCCCACCTTTGGCTGAGTCTCCCCCAAACGCTTTCTTGTGGACCCTGGTACTCACCCAGCGGTCCGCTTCCATAGCAAGCTTCCTGGGGTCAGTTAGCTTACTATCAACTAGGTGCTGGCGCAGATCTGCAAAACATAGACTAGACAAGTGCTCCCATGCAATCAAGTTGTAGAGCCCCTGAAAATCTGTTACACTACTGCCCTTCACCCAACCATCCAGAGACCTGCAGAACACATCCACACATTCCAACCAAGTGTTGGCATCAGACTTCTTACTGGACCTGAACTGATCCCTGTACTTTTCAGGAGTAAGACCATACTTCGTGAGAAGGGCATCCTTCATGTCAGCATAGGTGAGGTGATACCCCTTACCCAAAGCTATCAGAGCATCCCTTGCTTCTTCCGGGAAAAGTGGCCACAATCCTGCTCCCCAATTCTCCTCAGGGACCCCATTCATGTGTATGGCTGCCTCATAACCCTGAAACCACCTTTGTATGTCATCCCCCTTCTTGAACTCCTTGCCTACATTCTTGGGAATGTGCACAATCCTGTCTGCCTTTCTGGACGAATTGCTGCCACCATCTGAGCCTGACTTACTCCTAAGTTCTAGCTCCTTTAGTTCTCTCTCATGCTCTAAGAGCATCTTCCTCTCTTCTATGGCCAATCTCTTCTCCTCCCGCTCACTCTCCAGTCTGAGCTTCTGCAGCTCGAACTGCCTTGCCTCCCGCCTGTCCTCCAGCTCCTCTGGGGACAGACTGCTGCTGCCTGACCTGGCGGGTTCCCCCTACCCAAAAGCACATCCACCCTGGAAATAGGCTCCTCCGCCTCCTCACTGAGATCACCAGGCTGCCCATTGGCATGTCTGGCTGCTACCCAGGCCCTCAGCGCCTTCTGTAGCTCCTCCTTCCTTGTGAGGCCTTTAATTTGGACTTTCAAGTTTTTACAAATTGCTCGTAACTCCTTTACGGCGTAGGATTCCAACCTGTCCTCCTCAAAGATAACTTCCAGAGATGCAACGGATGATGCAATTGATTCAGGCATGACAAAAGTCGTGAGTTGAAAACTGGCAAGATCAAAAATAGGCCAAAAGAAAAAGAACCAGTATGTGGTACGTAATGGTCTGCGATATGGTAGTAGTGCACACCAATCACTGTAAGTCAAGTGCAAACACAAGTCCTATCCTCACCGCTGACAACCAATGTTAGAAATGGGATCTCTAGTTGGCAAGGGCTTGCACCTTTGTCCAAGTAGGGACCCTTCTTCCTAGTCAGGGTAAGGGTTGTTACACTCGTGAAGTAACCCCTGCTCACCCTCGTGGTAGCTTGGCACGAGCAGTCAGGCTTAATTCAGAGGCAGTGTGTAAAGCATTTGCACATAACCAACAGTAATACAGTGTAAGCACTACAAACGGACACCACACCAGTTTAGAAAAATAACCAATATTTTATATACTCAAGACAAGACCAATTACGACAAAAATCCACAATACTATACTTTACGAATGAATACTTGATACGTTAACTTCTTCTTTGCAGGAATAGCACAAAAGCAAAGTTCGTGACGAGTCGGTAGCTCCGTCCGAGCCTACCGCGATGCTGAAAACCACAGAGTCTAACAGTTCCGGCCGGCCGCGTCGATACGGGCCAGCAGAGTCGTGAACAGACTCGGTCACAGTACCTTCTCGTTGTGGCTGGTACGGGTGTGCACGAGCCGGTCGGCGTTCGTCGCGGTTGCGGTGCAAGACGGAGCGATGCAAGGTGCGGTGTCCCTCGATGCGGTGCAGGCAGCGGCTCGATGAGCGTCGTGCAGACGGAGTCGGTGAGTCCAAGGCGTGCGATGCAGGGTGAGACGATGCTCGATGCGGTGCTGACAGGTTGCGATGCAAGCGACCTAGCCGGAGTGCAGGAGCTGGCGTCGGACAGCGGTGCGAGTCGGAGCGGTGCGTCGCAGACGTGCGAGCGGTGCCCCCAAATGCGGTGCGGTCTCGACTCTTGAGCCAGTTGCAGCGACCGCGTCGGTCGGGTCCGGTTGGTTCAGTGAAGCGATGCGATGCGATGCGAACTGCGGTGCCCACAGGTCACGGTGCAAGCAGCGGCTCGATGTTGGCGGCGTCGGACGTCGCCACGGTGAGACCAGGGTTGCGATGCGAAGCGGGGCGATGCGGTCTGCGGTGCAAACAGGTCACCGGCCAGGGATGGATTCGGTTGACGGAGTCGGTTGCAGTTCCCTTCCTCTGTGGCAACTGAAACAGCGTTCCAGAAGCGGTACCCAGAGGCTTGTGAAGTCTTTGTAGTCCCTGAGACTTCTTAACAGGAGGCCAGCTCGGTTCCTGGCCCTTGGAGATACTCAGCACAAGTTTGTAGAAATTTCAGTCCAGTCCTTTCACTGCCCAAGGCAGAAGCAGCAGCTGCAGGCCAACCCAACAAAGCAACAACACAGCAAAGGGGCAGTACTCCTCCTGGCAGCTCTTCCAGCTCTTCGTCTTGGCAGGTTCCTTGATTCCAGCGAGATCTAAATTCATGGGGTCAGGGCCCCAATATTTATATCCCAAATTCCTTTGTTCTCTGAAGGCAGAGAGGCCTTTGCCTAGTCCAAACCAGTTCTGGAGCACTTTGTTGACAAGTCTCCGTCCCTTCTTTCAGTGAGTAGGCCAGGGACATCAGACGCACCACAGGAGGTGGAGCCAGCATTGTGGAGGAAAGGCACTGTCCTATTCAGGGCCCAGGTGCGACCCCTCCCACCCATCTACAGGTCGATCTGGCTATTCAGCCCTGCGCTGACTCACCCTGTCTCCTGGCATCCCCCAGCCCCTGTCACTCACACTCCAGACAAGGAATACACAACCTCGCAGAGGCAGGCTTGGATGGTTAGACAAGAAAATACCCACTTTCTAAAAGTGGTATTTTCAAACACAGAATGTTAAAACCAACTTCACTAAAAGCTGCATTTTATCATTCTGAGTCCAGGCATACTAAACTCGAGTTTCTACCATGTTCCCGGGGTCAGTTAGGATTATAAACTGTAATAATCAAAACTGCCCGTTCTGGCCTAGGGGAACAGGTAGCCTTGCAATAGTGAAAAACAAACTAGGCTGTAATTCACTATCAGGACATGCCGCACACACCCGGGCATGTCCTACCTTTCGCATACACCGCACCCTGCCCACAGGGGTACCTCGGGCCTACCTTAGGGGTGACTAACATGTAGCAAAGGGAAGGTTTAGGACTTGCAAGTGTGTGCACTTGCCAAGTCGACATGGCAGCCCCAGGCTGCGCCCAGGCTCTGCGATGGCAGGCCCGAGTTACACTTTACGGGCTGTTTGCGTGGGTGGCACAATCCAGTGCTGCAGCCCACCAACAGCATTTGGTCTATAGGCCCTGGCACTCGCAGTGCACTTTACAAGGGACTGACACATAAACCAAATAGGCCAATCATGGAAACACCAATCCATAACGCATTTTATACAGGAGCACTTGCACTTTCCCACTGGACAGCAGTGAGGAAAGTGCGCAGAATCATTACACCAGCAAAAACAGAGTCAAAACCGGGAGGTCAGAAAGCAAAAGTCAGGAAACACGCCAAAAGATGCCAAGTCTAACACTGATACAGACATTTACACAGTTTACTCACTAACCCATGCATTCAGTAAGATACGCTTAATGAGTCACTTATACAATCAGTCACGCACCTATTAAATCATCCATTCAGACACTTATACACCCACTCATTCTTCAATACACCTTGGCATATATATATATATATAAAACATATTTAAACTTTACAGAAACACACAGTCACTGGATGATGTCATCAGTGATCTCATTTGAGATGTCATCAGTGATGTCACTGACCATGTCATGAATGATGTAATATGTGACGTGATCAGCAGTGCATTGCGGGGGCGCGAGTTATAGTTAGCTGAACTAACTATAACGGTGGAATTTCTCTGGTTTTGTACGAGTGAAATCTCCAACTAACTATAACCTCCCTGAAACCTATGGTTTTTCAGTGAATATATATATATATATGTTTATATATACATATATAATATATACATATATAATGTAACACTATTAATAAAAATAGATATTTTAATTTATATAATGTTTTTTAAATTATTGCTTTTTTAATTTACTATTATAAAAAGCACATTTATATATGTATGCATATATTTCATACGTTTCTGCTCCTTCCGCTTTCCCACGCCCTGCGCAGAGGATCGTTTAGAGCCGGCGGAGCGCGCAGGACGTTATTTCATCAACAAAGTCCAATTAACGATCACTCAGAGGGTTGTGCAGTTACCAAAAAGTTGGTTTATTTCCAGGTTACGCGTTTCGCTTGCGAAGCAAGCTTGGTCACACAGTGTTATGAGGGGAAGGGCCTGCATTACATAGATGGTATGGAAAGTGAAAAGGTGGGACAGAAAGTACAACAAACATTGTGTTATATGGCATCCATTTTGTAGTGTGCAAATGCAAGTATTTGTATTCATATTTTATACAGGAATTGTACTTATATAAGTCTGATGCACACTAGCAATATAGTACACTTGATATTTCACATGTATCTATATTTCTCAAAATGCAAGAAAAGGAAACGAAAATTAAATGAGAGTAAAGGTATCAAAGAACATAATAACGAAAGATTTTTTGGCTTAGTGCCCGAGTCCTTTTCTCTGGATGTTAAGAATAAAACCAAATGTCCCCTTGTTAAATATAAGGAGTTAGACCCTAATACTCCAGGTTTGTACTCTATTACAAATGTAAAGAGCGTAAACGGGTTTGTGGTCCAACAGTTTGAAATTATGTATTGTTCTCGACATAGTGCCTATGTACAGTTCGTGGCTTAGTGCCTGCCTCAATCAGTATCCAGTTCTTAACAAAGTGTGTAAAGGTCTGTGGCTAAATGCCATAGACGTAGCCTATTGTTATATGGACCCCTCCTTATTTGCCTAAATTCCATTTGGCTTAGTGCCAACTGAATCTCACTATAGGATTTCTATACTTTCTTCTTCTATGTATTGATGCATAGCACATTCCCCATACCAACACCCCAGAAGTCCACCATTGAAACATAATCTGTAAATACCTTATTACTACATAATGATCTATACTCAAACTTAGGCCCCAGATATAGATTAAAATCAGTTAGGAAGATTAGTCTCTTATCTGTTGGGTCCGTCCCTTCACCATAAGTGATTGTGATTGAAGAAAATTGATTGAAGAAAAGGGTAGGGGAATACGTTGGAAGCTGATCTTCTCTGTCGGCCCCTTCCTTTTCTCCTGTGATAGAAAGAAAAAAGATAAGATAAGTGATAATGACACAAGAATATAAAGGAATTATTAACATTTCTTACACCTATGATTCCATAGTGTGAGTATGAGATCTAGTCTTGTTCGAATTCAGAAGATTCACATGAGTATGTACAAACAGCAACATATATAATAACATTCAAAGTTCTTAACTTAGTTTGCAGTCAAGAAACTACCTTGACTATAATACCTAGGGCAAGTAGACTACCTCTGTCTTCCTCATATGGCATTATTCGTGTAGGTGTACACTTATCTCCTCATCCTGATTCAGTCCCTCAGGGTACTTAGTTTGGAGATTGATTATATGCCACAGATTCTTTTTCCTCAAGGCTAGGGTTCTGTTGCCTCCCCTGTGGGTATGTTCAATCTGTTCTATAGCAAAGAATGTGAGGAGAGAGCTATTGGACAGGTGGTATTCGGAAAAATGTCTCGCTACTGGGTACTGGGGGTCTTTGTTGTTTATCTCCCTCATATGTTCCAATACCCTTTTCCTAGTAGCTAGTGTGGTGCTTCCTATGTACCTCTTTTTACAGGGGCATTCTAGTATGTAGATAGTGAATGTGGCGCCGCACGTGAGGAATTGTTTAATCGTTTTCTCCCCTATTGGTGTTTTGTATGTTTTTCTCATGGAGCTATTTCTGCACGCCTTGCAGTGGCCGCAGGGAAAGAATCCCTGTAGGCCAATTTGTGTATTCATGTTTGTGCTTGTGATATCTCCTTTCACAAGGAAATCTCTGAGATTTCTCCCTTTCCTGTATGTAATGTGTGGTCTATTCTCAATTGTAGGTCCTATGGTGGGGTCACTTGGGAGCACATTCCAATTCTGGTTGAGAATTTTAGATACTTTCTTGGAGTCTCTGTTATAAGTGAGAATCACTCTTGTGGTGGTTTCAATCTCAGAGTTTCCTCTCTCCTGATTTTCTTTACTTTCTCTTTGGCTTTGGCCAATACCCAGTTCGGATACCCTCTCTCTCTAAAACGTCTCATCATATTGTCTTGTTCAACAAGGAAGTTTTCTTCTGTGCTGCAGTTTATTCTTGCTGTCAACAGCTCCCCAAACGGAATACTCCATTTGAGTGTTTCAGGGTGGCTGCTGAGAGCATGGAGGCTGTTTCCTGCTGTCATCTTCCTGTGGAGTCTGGTATTTATTGTGTTATTCTCTATTTCTACTAACACATCAAGGAATTCGATTTGCTTCCTGCTCATGGTGTAAGTGAGGTTAAGGTTATAGGTATTGTTGTTAAGTTCAGTGATGGTATCTACAGCACTTTCCTCACTCCCTTTCCACACCAGAAAGAGGTTGTCTATGTACCTATACCATATTACTACTCTGTTTCCTTCAGGGTTGGTCTCAAGTTTTTTCAGTACCTCATCTTCCCAGACCCCTAGGAACAGGTTGGCAAAGCTAGGGGCAAAGCATGTCCCCATAGCAGTGCCAAGGGTTTGTTTGTACATGGTACCATTGAATAAGAACATGTTGTTAACCCCTTGACCGCGATCGGAATTCCGCTCGTGTGCTGGACATTCCGATCGCAGGTGTGGTCGTGACGAGCTCAGCTCGTCATGCGCACAGCGCGACCGCGCAGCATGACGAGCTGAGCTCGTCACGAACATCGAAGGGGTTAAATAGGCAAAATTCCATCAATTTCAATAACATTTCTGTATGTTCCAAATAACACATGTTACGTTTGTTCAGAAACTATTTGCAGCATTGTAACCCAAGTGCATGGTCAATAATCGAATACAATGAGTTCACGTCCATCGTTATCATCAGGTAATCCTCTTCCCATGTTATGGTCTGTATTTTCCCCAGGAAGTCTTTTGTGTCCCTTATGTATGAGGGAAAACTTTCCACATACTCACGGAGAAAATGGTCAATGTATTTAGAAACATGTTCCGATACACATTCTATTGAGGACACAATAGGTCTCCCTGGTGGTATTTTAGGGTCCTTGTGTATCTTCGGAAGTAGGTAAAAGATGGGAGTTTTGGGATAATCGCATTTTAAATAACAGTATTCCTCCCATTGGAGGATACCCTTATCTTCGTACTCAGTGAGCATATTCCAGATGTATAATATATTCTCATTGTATTCTCGTATATTGGTTTTGACATAGAATCTTGTGTCATCTAATTGTCTTTCTGCTTCAGCAATGTATGCAGCTCTGTCCCATAGCACAATGTGCCCCCCTTTGACAGCAGGTCGAATTATGTTGTTCTTATCCTCTGATAGGGATTTTATCAATTTCCATTGTTCTTTGGTGAAATTGACGTTGGTATCTTTTTTATATTGTTTTTGTTTACGTAATTTTAACAGATCTTGAGTTGTTGTTTCATGGAAGGCGTCAATATTGTCGTGGGGCATAGTAGGGAGAAAGATAGATTTGGGCCTGAATTTGGTGTTGGCTGGAAGGTCAGTTCTGGGTATGTTAAGTTCTTCATCAAGGTCCAGACCTCCCTCCTGGTAAAGACCCTCCATATCAAGTAGTGTGTTCCTATCTTTAATATCAAGAAACGTGTTAGTATCATTATCTCCACGTTTGTTGGCACATATGTATTCTGGTGTACCTCTTAACATGTGCCATTTTTTTAAGTTTACCTTTCTCACAAATTTAAAAATGTCAATTCTCGTTTCGGGGTAGTTGAAGTAACTAGTTGGACAGAAGGATAGACCTAAGCATAGGGTTTGTTTCTCAAACATGGTAAGCGGTCTGTATGATAAATTAATGATGGTTTTATTTACCATATTATCATCCATTATTTCTGCTTTTTCTGGCCCTTTGTCTGGTTCCCATGCGCCGTCCTCTTCCTCTGCCTCTTGTGTTCTCTCTGTCGCTGTTGCTTCCTTCTTCTCCATTTTCTTCCTGGTTTTTTCCTCGTCCTCTTCCCCGACCTCGTCCCCGACCTCTCCCTCTCATTTTCGGTGGTTGTACTGTCTGCGGTATCTCTCTCCTTTTTCTCATGAGGCGATATTCGTCTAAAAAAGTCGGTTGTGTTTTGGGGCCCCTCTTTCTTTCCATCGATCTGTCCTGTGTATGTGGATTTTCTATTTTCACATCGCTGCTGGTTATGGAATCTGTTCCACTGGCATTCTCTGTCTCACTTTCCAATGGTTCTCCCATGGCAAGTTTTTCATATAAGTGGTCGTATTTATGTGAGTAGGTTAGGATTCTGCCACTCTCGTAATCTCCGCAGTCACGATGCAGTTTACGCTGTTTCCGTGCCTTTATATCTTCTTCATAGTTTTTTAGTCTTGCCTTAAGATCCTCCATATATTTCTTTATTATGTCTTGTTCTTTGTGATTCCTCAAGTCGTCTTTCAATTGCTTGCTTTCTTGGATTAGTATCTCCCTATCCTCCCAAGCGTATTTCACAAGGATGATCAGCATTTGTTTAGAGCTTTTCGCTGAATTATCAGCCCATTCTTCCAGCATTCTTGGGTTAGTTGATTCATACGAGGGAGTGGTGTAAATGCGTAATCCTCACGGTACCATGTCTTTTTCTATGTAATCTTGTAGTGAGATTGCTTCCCACCATTTGGCCGTTTCTGCTTTCTTAATTTTTTCAAGCCTTCGTAATTTGTCCTGTAGTGTAGAGTCTTTTGCTATGGTTTCGATTTTCTTTTGACCCTTGCAAAGAGGCTGAGGGCTGCTGCCCTTCTTTCGGATTCCTCCTCCATCTTTTATGTTATTAAGGGCAATAGGTCAAGTTGTCTGTGCTGTGTTCCACCACTATGTGACCTTCGAAAAAGGAAAAGATAAAATGCCTGTGGACTGCGTTTCAGTCTGGAGAGTGTTTGGTAATTGCCCCCCCTTCACGATTGTGAAGTTCCTGCTGCTTTAGTATCCTACTGTTAGTCGGGTATTATTTATCCCCATGACTTTTATCGTTTTCTCTTACAAAGGATCGCCTATTTGTGAATAAATGAAGGAAATTCCAAGGTATATATTTTCCGGCGATACCTTTCGTGTATATACATTCTCTAATAGTAGAAAACGAGTTCTCGAAGAAACACACGTAAATCCTATTTTTAAATCTCCACACTGTTCTCAATTATTTCAATTTCAGACTGCACCCATCGCACAGTCAACGGGCTTCAGTGTGTGTTATTATAGGAAAGGGTTTCGTGTGTCCGCTGGTAATGAAAATGTCACTTGATCAAATCAGCAGTTGGTTTAGGTGCGAAAGACACTATTTTATAAGACGGCAACACGGAAATATTATCTCGCCAGTTTGTTTCTTTTTCTCTGGCCCCCTCCCGCACCACCCGTAGGTAGCCTCCTACGTGCCACGACCCGGGCAGGAAGGCGAGAAGGACACGCAAGATCTGTTAAAATTACGTAAACAAAAACAATATAAAAAAGATACCAACATCAATTTCACCAAAGAACAATGGAAATTGATAAAATCCCTATCAGAGGATAAGAACATCATAATTCGACCTGCTGATAAAGGGGGAACATTGTGCTATGGGACAGAGCTGCATACATTGCTGAAGCAGAAAGACAATTAGATGACACAAGATTCTATGTCAAAACCAATATACGAGAATACAATGAGAATATATTATACATCTGGAATATGCTCACTGAGTACAAAGATAAGGGTATCCTCCAATGGGAGGAATACTGTTATTTAAAATGCGATTATCCCAGAACTCCCATCTTTTACCTACTTCTGAAGATACACAAGGACCCTAAAATACCACCAGGAGACCTATTGTGTCCTCAATAGGATGTGTATCGGAACATGTTTCTAAATACATTGACCATTTTCTCCGTGAGTATGTGGAAAGTCTTCCCTCATACATAAGGGACACAAAGACTTCCTGGGGAAAATACAGACCATAACATGGGAAGAGGATTACCTGATGATAACGATGGACGTGAACTCATTGTATTCTATTATTGACCATGCACTTGGGTTACAATGCTGCAAATATTTTCTGAACAAACGTAACATGTGTTATTTGGAACATACAGAAATGTTATTGAAATTGATGGAATTTTGCCTATTTAACAACATGTTCTTATTCAATGGTACCATGTACAAACAAACCCTTGGCCCTGCTATGGGGACATGCTTTGCCCCTAGCTTTGCCAACCTGTTCCTAGGGGTCTGGGAAGATGAGGTACTGAAAAAACTTGAGACCAACCCTGAAGGAAACAGAGTAGTAATATGGTATAGGTACATAGACGACCTCTTTGTGGTGTGGAAAGGGAGTGAGGAAAGTGTTGTAGATACCATCACTGAACTTAACAACAATACCTATAACCTTAACCTCACTTACACCATGAGCAGGAAGCAAATCGAATTCCTTGATGTGTTAGTAGAAATAGAGAATAACACAATAAATACCAGACTCCACAGGAAGACGACAGCAGGAAACAGCCTCCTTCATGCTCTCAACAGCCACCCAGAAACACTCAAATGGAGTATTCCGTTTGGGGAGCTGTTGAGAGCAAGAAGAAACTGCAGCACAGAAGAAAACTTCCTTGTTGAACAACACAATATGATGAGACGTTTTAGAGAGAGAGGGTGTCCGAACTGGGTATTAGCCAAAGCCAAAGAGAAAGTAAAGAAAATCAGGAGAGAGGAAACTCTTCTAGAAAAACCCACAACTGAGATTGAAACCACCACAAGAGTGATTCTCACTTATAACAGAGACTCCAAGAAAGTATCTAAAATTCTCAACCAGAATTGGAATGTGCTCTCAAGTGACCCCACCATAGGACCTACAATCGAGAATAGACTGCACATTACATACAGGAAAGGGAGAAATCTCAGAGATTTCCTTGTGAAAGGAGATATCACAAGCATGAATACACAAATTGGCCTACAGGGATTCTTTCCCTGCGGCCACTGCAAGGCATGCAGAAATAGCTCCATGAGAAAAACATACAAAACACCAATAGGGTTGAAAACGATTAAACAATTCCTCACGTGCGGCACCACATTCACTATCTACATACTAGAATGCCCCTGTAAAAGAGGTACATAGGAAGCACCACACTAGCTACTAGGAAAAGGGTATTGGAACATATGAGGGCGATAAACAACAAAGTCCCCCAGTACCCAGTAGCGAGACATTTTTCCGAATACCACCTGTCCAATAGCTCTCTCCTCACATTCTTTGCTATAGAACAGATTGAACATACCCACAGGGGAGGCAACAGAACCCTCGCCTTGAGGAAAAAAGAATCGTGGCATATAATTAATCTCCAAACCAAGTACCCTGAGGGACTGAATCAGGATGAGGAGATAAGTGTACACTTACACGAATAATGCCATATGAGGGAGACAGAGGTAGTCTACTTGCCCTAGGTATTATAGTCAGGGTAGTTTCTTGACTGCAAACTAGTTAAGAACTTTGAATGTTATTGTATATGTTGCTGTTTGTACATACTATGTGAATCTTCTGAATTCGAACAAGACTAGATCTCATACTCACACTATGGAATCATAGGTGTAAGAAATGTTAATAATTCCTTTATATTCTTGTGTCATTATCACTTATCTTATCTTTTTTCTTTCTATCACAGGAGAAAAGGAAGGGGCCCGACAGAGAAGATCAGCTTCCAACGTATTGCCCTACCCTTTTCTTCAATCAATTTTCTTCAATCACAATCACTTATGGTGAAGGGACGGACCCAACAGATAAAAGACTAATCTTCCTAACTGATTTTAATCTATATCTGGGGCCTAAGTTTGAGTATAGATCATTATGTAGTAATAAGGTATTTACAGATTATGTTTGAATGGTGGACTTCTGGGGTGATGGTATGGGGAATGTGCTATGCATCAATGCATAGAAGAAGAAGGTATAGAAATCCTATAGTGAGATTCAGTTGGCACTAAGCCGAATGGAATTTAGGCAAATAAGGAGGGGTCCATATAACAGTAGGCTACGTCTATGGCATTTAGCCACAGACCTTTACACACTTTGTTAAGAACTGGATACTGTTTGAGGCAGGCACTAAGCCACGAACTGTACATAGGCACTATGTCGAGAACAATACATAATTTCAAACTGTTGGATCACAAACCCGTTTACGCTCTTTACATTTGTAATAGAGTACAAACCTGGAATATTAGGGTCTAACTCCTTATATTTAACAAGGGGACATTTGTTTTTATTCTTAACGTGCAGAGAAAAGGACTCGGGCACTAAGCCAAAAAAATCTTTCGTTATTTTGTTTTTTGATACCTTTACTCTCATTTAATTTTCGTTTCCTTTTCTTGCATTTTGAGAAATATAGATACATGCGAAATATAAATGTACTTATTGCTAGTGTGCATCAGACTTATATAAGTGCAATTCCTGTATAAAATATGAATACAAATACTTGCATTTGCACACCACAAAATGGATGCCATATAACACAATGTTTGTTGTACTTTCTGTCCCCCCGTTTCACTTTCCATACCGTCTATGTAATGCAGGCCCTTCCCCTCATAACACTGTGTGACCAAGCTTGCTTCGCAAGCAAAACGCGTAACCTGGAAATAAACCAACTTTTTGGTAACTGCACAACCCTCTGAGTGATCGTTAATTGGACTTTGTTGATGTATGTATATATATATATATATATATTTTTTTTTTTTTTTTTGAAAAACGAGTTGCTCCTCCTGGGAACTCCGCCCGTAGTACGGTGGCGCGAAGAAGCCAGTAGAGCAATGCCGGCATAAATATGAGTCCACAGTTGCAAATAAGCACGCGCTCTCAGATTCCTATTAAAGGTTTTTAATGTTCAAGGTTACGCGTTTCGGGAGCAAGCTCCCTTGATCACACACTGAACCAAGTGTACACCAAGTGAATACATAGACTCAGTACAGGGAAATGAAATCGACATAGGACTGCACGATACCCAGCTACCTACGTAAAGTGGCGGCCATATTGGAGTGACTAAATTCAGATTAAAAGGCGATAATTCCTTAAAGAATAACAGCAGATATGTTATACCAAAAACGAAAATCCATTTCAATACATGGTAAATCAATATCAAATTAAGATGAATAAACATAAATCCACATCATGCTGAAATACAGCTAGCTCGAGACCGGAGGGCATACCGACAGAGCGTGTGAATTACATTGTTTCTGGTCGCCAAGTGGCAAGAAAATTTCAAGTACCATGCAGTTACAGTAGACCAATACTAACGTCAAGTGACATAGTCATACAAATCCTTATACTGTACAATAGTCAAATAGCAAGCGTGACTATAAGTGAAAAAGTAAGAAATTCCCAAGCAGGAAATAGAAAAGCAGAGAGAAAGAGAAAGGATAAATGTTATAAATCGTCTTATCTTTAAAACATTAGTGCTCTAGTCATGGAGACGAAGAAAAGGTTAGGAGGCCCGTGAAGTGTCCGCAGAATATCGGTGGGCCCCTTCCTTTCCTCCTGTGTAGAAAAATAGAAAACACAAGAATATAAAAAACACAAGATTAAAAATGTGCAAACATTTTAAACAAATTGCTAGACTGTTCATTAGTTGCTTATATTAACCAAGTTACTTTAAATCGCATGCAAAAATTGCTTATACAGTCTAACTTATGCAGCTTACTGATCCGGGAAAACAATATCATAAAAACCTATGTTGGTGTAAGCCAGTTATTCTTCCATAAGGTGCGTTGCTAATTCCTCGTCCAAATTGTGCCCATTCGGGTACCTCGTCTCGAGCTCAAGTATCCATTTAGATTCTTTTTTCCTCAATCTGAGCTCCCTGTTCCCCCCTCTAAAGCTAGTTGTCACTTGTTCAATAACAAAGTAGCTGAGAAGTGAGCTGTTAGCGAGGTGAAAATCAGCAAAGTGTCTTGCAATAGGATAATGCGGATCCCTGTTGTTTATGGCCCTGAGATGTTCTAGGACCCTTTTCTTAGCCATATGTGTCGTGCTGCCAATATATCTTTTGTTACATGGACACACTAAAATATAAATGACATGTGTGGTACTGCATGTCAAAAATTGTAAAATGGTATTTTTCTTCATAGAGTGTGGCACACTGTATTCTTTCACCATATGGCTATTTTTACAGGCTTTACAGTGTCCACAAGGGTAAAACCCTTTGAGATTGTGTGTGGAAGTCTTAGGAGGTATGGTGATATCCCCATGCATAAGCAAGTCCTTCAGACTACGACCTTTGCGATAAGTAATACTCGGTCTGTCGCTAAGGCTGGGGCCCACAATGCTATCACTTTTGAGGATATTCCAATTATCTTGGAGAATTTTTTGTATTTTCCTTGACTTGTTGTTATAAGTAAGGATAACACGTGTTACTTGGGGCTCAGTTTCCTTATTTTTCTCCTCTAGTGTGCAGTCCTATGTCGATTTCATTTCCCCTGTACTGAGTCTATGTATTCACTTGGTGTACACTTGGTTCAGTGTGTGATCAAGGGAGCTTGCTCCCGAAACGCGTAACCTTGAACATTAAAAACCTTTAATAGGAATCTGAGAGCGCGTGCTTATTTGCAACTGTGGACTCATATATATATATATATATATATATATATATATATCCACACAAGCTTTCTCCGTGCTAAGGGGCCACCGACCCTGACAGGGCGGCCTCGGCGATGCAGAAACGGAGCAACCTGCTTCTGACACAACAGCACAAATGAATTGCCAAGGCTCGACATCAGAGAAAACAGGGCTCTTTATGAGACACAGGGTGGCAGATTTCAATCACTTCCAGACGCGTTTCGGCTGATTAGCCTTAATCATTGGGGGATGGGTAGTATTGCCAAGTGGTCAAAGTTTAAAGGTAAAGTCCCTCTGAACACTCAAGTCCAAAATTCTTTGTTACCCATAATGCACCAAAGGGAAAAATAACGTCAGTTCAGAGTGCAGTGCATTTCGTTTGTAAAATACTTTTTGGTTTAGTACCTGCGCTCTGCGCTGTTCAATTTGCGTGCTCCCAAGGTGCTCATGATTCTGCACTGCCACAGATAGTGAATGTCCAATACAGCCCAGGCCTCCGACGTCATCAAGAGGTGGTAAAATACCCCTCTCAACTCCTTGCTCGCCTCACAGTAAAAAAAAAAAAAAAAAAAGTATTTTACAAACGAAATGCACTGCACTCTGAACTGACGTTATTTTTCCCTTTTGGTGCATTATGGGTAACAAAGAATTTTGGACTTGAGTGTTCAGAGGACTTTACCTTTAAACTTTGACCACTTGGCAATACTACCCATCCCCAATGATTAAGGCTAATCAGCCGAAACGCGTCTGGAAGTGATTGAAATCTGCCACCCTGTGTCTCATAAAGAGCCCTGTTTTCTCTGATGTCGAGCCTTGGCAATTCATTTGTGCATATATATATATATATATATATATATATATATATATATATATATATATATATATTTATATTTAAATAAACGAAAAATATGAAAACACAAGTACAAATCATTAAACTAAATTACCAAATCAATTAAAAATAAAAGTAAAAAAATATATATTAATAATGTTACAAAAATAAAACAAATATCTGTATATAAACAACTAATATCAAATTAAACAAATGAACAAATAATACTAAAATATATATATTTCAATAATTTTAAAAATAAGTATTTAAATCATAGACCAAAACATACACCATTCCCACTCCTGTGTTTGCAACAGTAGAGAAAGTGTTGGTTTTTAGAAGAGTAAAATGTACTATTCTCACTCTAGTCTGTGCAACAGTAAAAAAAAAAGTGTTGGACTTCGAAGGGGAAATTTACTACTTCCATTCCAAACTGTGCAACAGTAGAGGAAGCGTTGGACTTCAGAGGGGTTACATTTACTATTCCCACTCTAGTTTGTACAACAGTAAGGAACGCATTGGAAAGTTGGAGGTTTTAAACAGTAGAAAAAGTGTTAGGGGTTACATTTACTATTCCAACTCCAGTCTTTGCAACAGTAGGGAAAGCATTGGACTTTATGGGAGGTAAAATCTACTATTCCAACTCTAGTCTGTGCAACAGTAGGGAAAGCACTGGACTCCAGAGGGCTAATATTTTCTATTCTCACTACAGTCTGTGCAGCAGTAGGTAAAGTACTTCACTTCAAACGCATATCATATTTTAATATCCCTATTAGTTGACCAGAAATAGAAAACTCTTAATATAAAAATTATATATATAATAAAAAAATAATTAAACAATTTATATGATTATAAAACATTTTAATAATACATTTTGAATTTACAAAAAGTTATTACTTTATTATCTATTAAAAGTCCCTTCACTATACTCCCACAAACCTAGCAGCCCACACTTAAATAAAGAACACAACTAACCTATTTAATAACCAATTAAATAATTATTTAAAAAAAATAATTAATGAATAATTATTACTGTTTTAACTTCCCACCCTCTACCCCTTCAAACCCAACAACCATCACATAAAATATAACTTTAAAAATACAATAATTACATAATTAACAATCAATTAAATAATTATTAATTAATTATTAATCCATTTTGATTTAATAAACTTCCCACTCTATACCCCTACAAACTAAATACCCTGCACCCAAAATATAATGTTAAAGAATGTAATAATTGCACAATTTACATGATTAACAATCAATTAAATTAGAAATATGTTGATAATTAATTACTAATCAATTATTATTTAATTAACTTCCCTCACAATAGCTCTACAAACTCAACAACTGCACCTAAAATATAACTATAAAAATATAATAATTACACAATTTACATATTTAATCGTCAATTAAAGAATGAATAATAAATAAAAAATTAATTATAACTATTTATACTTAATTAACTTCCCACCCAGTACCCCTACAAACCTCATACCCACTACGACACTATAAATTACTATTAACAATGAAATAAAAAATGATAAATTACTTAAAATTACAAACTATATTTATAAACATTGTCAACAATTATACAAACAATATTTAACATATAAAATTAATATATGAACTAAATCACAAAGATAATTTAAAAATTATATTTTTTGCAACGATAGCACTGAAAATGATATTAACAACACAGATATTCTGGGCAACGATATTTTGGATTTAATATCATGATATTTATGTCATGATTTTTTAAACTTGATATTTCTGTAGCTCGATATTTCTAAATCAATATTTTGTCCAACTACCACTCCATTGTAGGCTACACCACTCCACGCCACTCCACGACAGTACACTTTACAGCACTACACTGCAGAACACTCCACTCTACTGTTCGACACGCTACTTGACTCTATGGCATTCCAGTCTATACCGCTCACCTGTACGCCACTCCACTGTACTCTACAAGATGGTACCCCACTTTACGCCATTCCACTCTACGCTCTGGCACTCCACAATACGTCACTCCACAACACTCCAGTCTACGCCACTGCATTCTACACTATTGTACTGTACGTCACTCCAGTTTACCCCACTCTTCTGTACACTACTCAACTCTATGCCACTCCACTCTACCAAACTCCACTCTATGCTTTTCCACTGTACGCCACTCCACTCTACGCCACTCTACACCACTCTACTGTACGGTATTTCACTCTACTCCACTCCACTGTATGCTACTCCAGTGTACGGCATTACAGTTTATGCCGCACAAATTACCCAACTCCACTGTGCCAAACTCCACTCTATGCTATTGCACTCTATGCCACTTCACTGTATGCTAATCCTCTGTACACCATTCCACTAAACGCCATTCCACTCTATGCCACTTGACTCCACAGCACTACGCTCTAAGCTATTCCACTCTACGTCACTCAACTTTATGCCACTCTAAGGTATGCAACTCTACTCTAAGCAGCTTCACTGTGCGATACTTTACTCTGTGCCAATACACTCTTAAACACTCAACTTTATGCCATTCAACTGTATGGCACACTCTACGCTATTTGACTCTACGCCACTCCACTTTACAGCACTCCACTGTACGCAACTCCTCTCTACGCCACTCCACTCTATGCTATTCCACTGTACACCACTTCACTCTATGACACTCTACATCACTCCACTTTATGCTATTCCACCAAATGCTATTCCACTGTACACACTCCACTCTACGACACTCCACTGTGCGACACTATCTTGTATGACCCTGACCTCCACTATACCTTACAGCACTCCACTTAACGACATCACCAACTGACGACAGTATACTGTACGAATTAAAACACTTTTTTCATTAACAAATGAAACTGTTAATATTCAAAGAACTTAGTTATAGTTCGGAAAACTTTATTTATTCTTTCTATACAAGCCAAACTGAAACTACACAAACATTAGAAACTAAAAAGTTATGGGTATACCTAGGCTTTCCTGTTTTCAGTTTCTATTTTTGGTAAATTCTGGTGGGGTGTTTCAGGGTTTTCAAATGATTTCAATACCTTAAAAAACAGTGGTTACACATTTTCGCACCATTTAAAAAAACAGAAACAGTGTTTTTCCGGTGTTTATGGAACATTTTGCTTTTAATATTGTTTGCTTTTTTCTCTGATAGTGCATGGTATATAGACAGTGTACGTACAGTGTATATGAGGCCCAAATACATTTTTGCAAATCAAACTTATTGTAGTACACCATACAATACTTCTTCAGTGAGCCTTTGTTCATGTGCGCTTGCTCTTTCCTTCCCATGTAAACTTTGTTCTGTGAAAAAGCCCTCTCAACATTGGCACTTGAGATGGGCAATGCCAAAACAGCCAGTACACAATTTGCTAACTCTGGTCACTGACATAGCTTTCCATACCAATACTGGTGCACTTGAAGATTGCGATTCTCTGGGCAGGTTCTGCAACATTTGCGTTGCACTGGGTGTTTATGACCTCAGAGTTATTGAAGCAGTCAAAAATGAAGCAGCACTTTTGAAACTACAGAGAAAATTCCCCTTTATGGAAGGGATCTAGAACTTGTATAGAGTACCACAGTGAGGTTTCATTGACTTCAAATGCGATGGCTGGTGAAGGGACATTTCTATACATCATTGCAAGCCATTTCTTATACATTGCAAAATAAAAGTTCCCTAATTGCTCACCAACATTGCTTTGCTTATCAAGTGGCAGATACTCTAACATGGAACATGTTGCAGTGCTAAAGTCCAGCCTACTCTCAAGGAGATGTTCCACATCTACACCACTTATGCTGAACGCTTGGCAGACAAGGGTGTTTTCAGTCTTTAGTTTTTTTTATTATGTCCACTACAGCAGTTATGTTTTCCTGTAAAAATCTAAGAATGCAGAGAGTGTACTTTTTTTTACATCACTATCAATATGCGACCAAAGATCGATCCTCCCATTTCTTGCTTTTGGCATCATCACTCAGCAAAAATTCTGTAAACGGTTGCCACATGGATAATATAGCATTCACAGCCCCTTGGCATGAGAACCATCAGCTAAGTGACACAGTTGGGATGACTCTTTCTTTGATGCCACACAAAGCACAAAATTATAAATATTTGCGTTTTAGTTCCCTCGCATAACAAAGCAGTGCACCAGAATGCAGTCGCAATTCTCGGGGGTGGGTGGAAAATATAAATAAAACTAAACCTTACCTAATCCCCATCCCGCGCCGCCTCTGCTCCTGGGCCGGTCCTGAACAGGAACAGTCATGCTCCCTCCTCCCTCCTCTCCTGTAGCCAATCACAGCGCTGCAATGGCAGCATTGTGATTGGCGCGGAGACCCGGGCAGCGCCCAGCCGGGCACCTGTTGGGAGGCCATTTTCTCTATGTAGGCTGCATGCAGCCTATATAGAGAAAATGTAGAGTGTGCATGACTGCTTTGGTCAGCCCAAGGGCTGACCAAGCAGTCAGGGCACTCAGAGTGGTGCAAGCCACTCCTCCCTGACCCGCCCACCCACCTGCCCCCAACCAGGCATATCCTCCCGCCCGCCCCCAACCAGGCATACCTCTGCCTTCTGCTTTCTCGT
This sequence comes from Calotriton arnoldi, assembly GCA_963921515.1. Classification (NCBI taxonomy): domain Eukaryota; kingdom Metazoa; phylum Chordata; class Amphibia; order Caudata; family Salamandridae; genus Calotriton; species Calotriton arnoldi. Next base: position 68,675 of record CAWUFW010019774.1, on the reverse strand, counting down.
AGTGCGAGAAGCAGAAAATAAAATGGTATTTTAAATACCATTTTATTTTCTGCTTCTCGCATTGCGAGACAGCAGTGGGGCGGTGCTCCGACGCCCTAATGGAGCGGCCGCCACTGCCAGAATGTACTAAAAAGTCAATAGCATTCTTCATTAACTCTGAAGATTTTAAAGATACTTTCAGCATACCATCTAACAAGTGGCAAGGATCTCTTACAGGGAAGCACTTCAGCTTAGGTATTGATTTTGACAGGTCATCACACAACTTTTTCATATACGTAGCCGAATCACTGCAAATACAAACCATATCACTCCAATCTTTGTTGAACTTTGAAATAACCTTTTTGCAGCAGCATTCCAAGTGACACTGCGTTCCATGTTTTCCAAAGTCTAGTGTCATGTTTTCACCACAATCTCAGATGCTTGGTGATAGCACTCTTTTCACATATACTTGTCACTATACCTTGCATTGAATATTTAAAGCCTGAGGTGTTGATAATTCACCTACTATCAATAATCAATCAATCGATAAGGGGTTTGTTAAAGCGCGACTACTCACCCGTAAGGGTCTCAAGGCGCTAGGGGTGGAGGGGGGTGCAGGTTCCATTCCATCAAGGAGGGGGTCTGTCGAAGAGCCAGGTTTTGAGGTTTCTTGCGAAGATGGGGAGCGATGTTGTCTGTCTGAGGTGGAGCGGAAGGGCGTTCCATGCTTTGGCCGCGAGGAAGGAGAAGGAGCGGCCTCCCGATCTGGTCTTTCTGGTGCGGGGGACCACGGCGTAGGAGAGCTGGGCTGATCGTAGGGTCCTTTGGGGTGCGTGGAATTTGAATCAGCTGTTCAGGTATGCTGGTCCGGTGCCGTGGAGGGCCTTGTGTGCGTGGGTGAGCATCTTAAAGGTGATTCTCGCCTCGACGGGGAGCCAGTGGAGTGTGCGCAGGTGCTGGGAGATGTGGCAGTGTTTTGGCAGGTTGAGGACCAGTCTTGCGGGGGCGTTCTGGATGTTCTGTAGCTTGCGGGTGAGGTTTTTGTTTATTCCGGCGTAGAGTACGTTGCCGTAGTCGAGTCTGCTGGTGACCAGGGCGTGAGTGACGGTCTTTCGGTGTTCGAGGGGGATCCATTTGAAGGTCTTACGAAGGAGGCGGAGGGTGTGGAAGCAGGAAGACGAGACAGAGTTGATCTGGCGGTCCATTTTGAACTCAGAGTCTCACTAGAAACTGGGGGATGATGTATCAAGGGGTTTTATCCATTCTCTGTGGGTAAATGTGATGGTACATATTGGGAAAGATTCTAACGAAACCAGCGATTTTACCTATCAGTGAAAAAATCAAACACAGCCAAAATATCAATTATGATTTTGATATTTCCTGATTCTCTACAGTTTAAACATGCTTCTAAACCCTGCATCTTTAGACCAAAGACGATAAAACTGAAAAAAGCAAAAGGAAGAATAAACAATATTTTAGTGGCATCCCAAAACAACAAAACTCAAGCAGAATAATGTTTACCTAGTCTTTTTTGCTGCTAGCTTGTATAACAAAGTTACATTGTATTGGCCCCTTCAGGACGAAAAGAAATGACTCTTTCACTCTCCTTTTCCTTTCTTTGAATGGCATTTAGTTTGTGGTTGTGCAGGTGTTTTTTCAGTGTTTATGTGTTTAAACTGGTGAGGGCCATTTCCCTTTTGGTGGGGTTTTATCAGTTATTATAGGTTTAAACCTAAAACCGGACAGCCTAGGTATACCTTACATTTATCATTTACACACCACCTCCAAATTACTATAAATCGTGCATCTCGGTACACAGTGTTGTCAGCTCGCTAGCCACACTACATTAACTTTAACTCGTGACCTCAATATATTACATCACTGATAACATCACTGCATCATTTGAAATTACATCATTGATGCCAAAACTGTGCACGGCAGGGGTGCAAGTTATAGTTACTTTAGGGTACATTCCCGTCAAGGCCAGTCTAGCTTTGTACTTCTCCCCTTCCCAGAGGTGTGCAAGCCAACAAATTAACAGGAAGAGCTGGGCCAGAGCCAAGGCAAGGGTTTGGTTGGACTGTAAGAGCCAGTGCACGTGCCGAGTCCTGAAAATAGTTGGGATCTAAATCATCCAACAAATATCATGTGAAAATATGATTGTTTTTTTAAAAAACCCTTGTACACTCCAATGCCTAGAAGTGGTTGTTTATTGTTTTTTACTTTCGGCTAAGGGCATCATGCACTCTCCAGAGTGTCTTGGTGCTACTGCACATTAAATATACAGAATTCATAGTGTGTGCTACATAATGGGCTGGTTTGCACCACTCCCAGAATTACCAGTAGCCCAGCTATTGGTAACTCCAAAGATGGGGAAAATCTGAACCACCTTTTGGGCAACTCATAATAAGGGCGTAATTGCTTTTGTGAAGTGTGGATTTGAAAGGCCAATTAAATTGTGCACTCTTCTACCATGTGTCAAGCTATTTGTCTAAAAGATATCCAGTTTCTATAATCCATTTCGGTAAAAGTATTTTAAAATTGCACCATTCTGCAAAAATTAGAAAAAAAATTCTGAGGGACACCTCTCTTGTGCCTAACCCCACACCGAGCCTACCCTGAAAGGAATAGGTTGTTGACACAGTGCCACAAACTGTAATTTAGTTTTGGACATGAATGAGAGAATTGCGCACATGGAGAAATAAAATTAGAGGGAACATTAAGCGAGACTCAACTAGTCTGGCCCACCATTCCAGTACCTCTCCTTTTCTAGCAAGCAAATAAATAGGGCTGTTAGTGATGTTGCCTCCCCTTCTCTGAGCTCCTGTAATGTCCAGAATTTACACATTTGGTGGCATAGCCTTTATCTTTTCCATCTTAAAGGCTGCAAATTAAGTTAGGATCCTATTTAAACAAATGGGCAAACGTCCTCTTTTACAGTTTAATGTGGCATTGTTCTCTGTTGTGAATTTTGAAGCAAGTCTATGGTTTAGTGTAATGCACAGTGTGTGTTTGTGTGTGTATGCGAGTGTGTGTGCGATTGGTTAAACAAACCCAATAGAATTGTGGAGGAGTAAATATGATGACAACATGAAACAAGATGTTAAACCAAAAAGAACATGAATAAGAAAACATAGGGCCTGATTTAGATGTTTGCGGATCGAGTCCAGCCGTCGCTTATTTGGCAGTCTTCCCTCACGCCGCCTTGGCAGTCCACCCGCTCTATTTAGATGCTAGTGGGTATTGACGAAAGACAGCCACCATCCCGCAGTCACTGCCAGGAAATCTCAACCTTGTTGACGGCAGGATAGTCAAAAATAGCTGTCAGAGGGAGGACCGCCAGTTTCCCTGCCGGACCAATCACGATGTGCCTTCCTGCCGACGTGACTGTGGCGGTAAAACCTCCACACCTAATTTGGCAGAATGGAAGAGATATAAGGCAGAAACTCACCTTTTCTCACTTACACACTTCCTGTTCTGCCATGGATCTGATCTTTTAAGTCCTGCCACAGCTGCTTGATGACGAACAAATCCACACGGTCATGGACGCAATTGAACGTAAGCTCCACTTTTAGCTGTTACCTCTTGACTTGTTTGTTAACATATGCACTAGACTTGTGCATTTATCAATTTCTCTTACAAGCAATAGCATATCAATGTGCAATGCATATGTCTGTAATGCTGATGTTAAAGAAATTTAAAGAAACACACCTGTATGATCACATTGTATGTATAAATTTGGTGCAAGCTGCCTTCAAAAAAATGAACACTGGCACAAAAAAGGATATTCAAATAAATATCAAAAAGTCACCATACAGGTGTGTTCAAAGAAATTTCTAAATTTCACACATTAAAAACATATGCAGGGGCGTGGCCAAGATGGCGGCGAGATAGGACGTGGGTTCCTATCCCTCCGGCGCCGCCGCTACTTAGCATTGAAATATCGCCCTTCCTGGCGCCCATCTGAGCCTGCCGACGGGTGATCTGACCTTCGGAGCTGCCCTGGAGCTGGGAACGAGCTCTGCTTCGAGGCGTCTGTGACCTGCTCCGCCGAGCGACCCCTCCCGGCCCCGGCCTTGCTGCGGCCCGGCGGAAGTTGAGCGGCCGGGCGGACGGCCGTCCCGCGGCTCCGGCTGCCTTGCTTCCAGGTGCGGCCCACCCGAGTGCGCCTGTTCCCAGCGGCGCGTACCCCCTGTCCGCTGGGCCCACACTGACCAGGGGCCCGGCTCGATTGCAGCGGGTGAAGTCCCGATGGCGGCGCCATTTTGAGGGCTCTGGGGCGGACCTGCGTGCAACGCCTGCGGCCTGGCGAACACGGACGTGTAGCGGCAGGGATCTGCCCAGCGGCCTACAACCTGCATCCGGCCCTGCCCGGCGGCCTACAACCTGCATCCGGCCCGGGTCCTTGGCAGCAGAGCGGGACCCGACCACCGACCACGTGGAGCGCCTGGGAGTGGCAGCAACAGGGGCAGCGGTGATCCCCCGTGCGGCCTGCTGGTAAGGAGAGGCAGGCCGGGGAGGTGCGCTGTCGCCAGCGGGAGCGGGGCTCGGTCTGCGGGTCGGCAGACGGTGTAACACCTGACGGGGTCTGTGAGTGGGGACTGTGCACGGGGGCATTGTAGAGCTGCCCGGTTCACGGAGCTGGCCCAGTAGTGCTCGGAAGGCCTGGTGGGGACGGTGCACCCTGAGCCTGAGCGCGTGTGAGGGGGACGGTGCCTGACATCCCTTGCTGTGCCAGCGCTCCTGTATGGCGTGCTGGCGCTGCCTTCCCCACCGGAGCCTGACTGTGAGATCTGTGAGAGTGCCACGAAGCTGCGACTGCACCTGCGATCCCCGCCGACGAGTGCTATGTGGCAGACAGTGTGACTTTGGCTTATGACTGCGGCAACCTCCCCCTTACCGGAGCGGCACCCTAAAAGGTTGGCACCAGTGTTGGGGTGAACGCCAAGAGACACGGAACCTCCCCTCCCCTGGACTTTGTCTCTCACTGCGAACCTGACTACCCCAAGGCATCCTTCTTCATCGCGCCGCCGCTAGGCTGTAGGCCAGGAGAGCCCTCCTGGACGGAGATCCGGCGGGAAGTACAGCGAGCACAACGGCGACGCAACCCGGTCCTGCGAGCCTGTGGGTGCACCTATAGGGGTGCCAGGGGTCTTCTAAAGCAGCGTGACGGTCCTGCTGGAGCGGGCCCGGTGAGAGTGTGTGCTTTGGCCAGCTACCCCCCCGCAGTGGGAAGAGCGGGTGGAGAGTCTGCAGGAGGTCGCCTGGTCCCAATATGTCATCGTCGAGGGGGAAAAGGGACAAATCCTTGAAAGACCTGCTGCAGAAGACGACGGGGCACGCCGCAACACAATCTGTAGCTGGAACGACACTGATGGACGGGGAAGATGCACCAGCGACTAAGGCCTTCATGGTTGAGCTCTTCTCCGCCATTAAAGAGGATATACAAGACCTCCGCTCGCAGCTTTCCGCGGATCTGCGGGAGGTGCGGCGGGATGTTGATGGCATTGGGGAACAAGTGGCGACATTGGAGGAGCACGACCTGAGCAGGGAAGACGATCTGCACCAATTACAGCAGGAGATGCTACGCCTTCGAGATCAAAACCTAGATCTGCAAGCCCATGCGGAGGAGTTGGAGAACCGTTCCAGACGTAATAACATCCGGATCCGGGCGGTTCCATGGAAAGGTGAAGGCGATGACCTCCGTGCATACGTCAGCGCCCTGTTCCTCCAGATTCTGGGAGACGCTGGAGGTACGAGAGATACAAATGGATCGGGTGCACCGAGTGGGCCTTCCGCGTGATGCTAAGGCTCCCCCCGACATTCTCGTCTGCGTGCATGATTTTCAACTAAAAGAGCGCATCCTCCGCAGGGCTCGGGATCTCGGCTCAGTGCAATTCCGTGGTCATCAGCCTGTACTCTACCAGGACTTAGCGGCATCTACTCTGATTAAACGTAGAGACTTCAAACCCATCACCAACCATCTCCGAGACCAGAAGATTCCCTACTCATGGGGCCATCCGTTTCACCTCATCTTCAAGTTTCAGGGCAAATTGCATCAGATCCGGTCCTTGGAGGAAGCCTATGACAGGCTGGGCATTGAACAGTCTCCTGCAGAGACACAAAACGCTACATCCCTTGCGGGCGGCGTCGCTCCTCCAAATGGCAACGAGTGGGGAGTGTGAAGCATAGCCCCGCACCCGACACGGCTGCTAGCAAGCTAGAGAGGGAGGCAGCCCTCTCATCAGTTTCACATGTAACCGACAACCCCGAGACGTCTGGATGTACTTAGCATGGCGTCTGTTAGGGTGCTTCGGCTGGCGCCGGAGGGGGGAGACCCTTCAACTGGTTCTACGCCCTGGACATCCGGATGATGGCCGCACTATCCCTGATGTGTTGTGGGCCTTGGCTGCGTCTCCCTAAACACAGTTCATCGAGACAAACTTTTGTCCTGTTGCCATGCTTTTCCTTTGCTTTGCTGTTTTTCAGGGTTTTTTATGTTTTTGTTTTGGGATGTGTTTGGGTGTTATTGGGGGGCTCTGCATCAGTTCTCGGGCAAGTTAGGCAGACAGCCCGTTTCTGGGAGGTGATCCTCCTTGGTTTTAAGCCCGGTGGCCATGGGCTGCTCCATAGCGTTTCTCTCCTCCTCTGCTGGGATGGGTAGGGACCTGAAAATTGTTAGTTTGAATGTGCGAGGGTTAAATAATCCTGTTAAGCGCTCTGCGATACTCTCCCTTTTAGAAAATTCTGGGGGGGATGTCTGTTTACTTCAAGAAACCCATCTGTTAACTAAGGATACAAAGCGAATGAGAGATCGGCACTTTCCGCACCAGTTCTGGACCTCGGGTTTGTCCAAACAAAATGGGGTGGCAATCCTCTTTAGTGCGCGCTCACAATGCAGAGTGGTCTCTACAGTGGCAGAAGTAAAGGGCCGGTTGTTGGCGGTCCGGGTCCAGTGGGGAGATACGCACTTAACAATTGGGTCCTTATATGCCCCGAATGAGCGGCAGGAGCCCTTTCTGCGCCTAGCTCTGGCGGAGGTCCTTGCTTCTCCTGATTCTGCGCTTCTGATCGGGGGGGACTTGAATGTAGTGATGGATAGGTCTGGTCAGAGGGCTACCCATGCAGGGGCGCTATCACAGGCAGGGAAACAGTGGCTGGCTGACTGCGGGCTGGGAGATGTGTGGCGCATACAACATCCTACGGAACATGATTATACATACTACTCAGCGGCACACAAGACAAGTGCGCCTAGATCACTTCTTAGCCTCCTCACCCCTCCTCCCTCTCTTACACGATGCGGATATCACCCCGCGCTCCCTCTCGGACCATGCCCTTATCTCAGTCCAGCTCCCAGCGAGGTGCGGACGCTCCAAACCTCCAGGCTGGCGACTCCGCGATTCCCTTCTTCACTCCGATGAAATCACACAGCGCATCCGGGACACTATAAAATATTATCTCTCTGAGAATGATCAGGGAGGCACTTCCCTTGCGTCTGTCTGGGAGGCTTTGAAGCTCGTGGTGCGGGGGGAATTTATTGCGGTCGCGGTGTCTTTCACGCGCCTCCGCAAAGAGAAACGGGCGGAGCTAGAGAAAGAGGTGGGAGAATTAGAGGCTGTGCACAAGCGCACGGGGGCACCGAGAATTTGGAGAGAGCTGGAAACACGGCGCCGCATGCTGAAGCATCTGGACCTTGACAGGGCTGAGCACGCACTTCTACGACTTCGGCATACATTTTATCTCAGTGGGGATAAGTGTGGGAGGATGCTTGCGCATAGGCTACGGGCGCGGGCGCAGGTGACCGCGATCCCCTCCGCACGGGACCAGAATGCTGTTGAGCATACGGAGGATGGCCTTATTGCCGATACCTTTCGCCAGTTTTACCACCGCCTCTATTCGAAGGAGGCTACCCCACTGCAAGATCCTGGGAATACCTGGCCTCTTGCGATATCACTCCCTTACGCCAACCAACGGCGGATCTCTTGGATTCCCCTATTCGCGTTGAGGAAGTGATATCGGTGATAGCTCGGCTCAAGGTGGCTAAGTCGCCGGGCCCGGATGGCTTCCCCGTTCGATTTTATAAGACTTTTTGTGCGGAACTGGCCCCCCTTTTGACGCGGCTCTTTAACTCCTTTCTGGACACTGGGGAAGTGACGCCTACTATGTCTGAGGCGGCAATTACCGTAATCCCTAAACCGGGAAAAGACCCGGCAGAGTGTGGCTCCTACCACCCGATCTCGCTCCTCAATGTCGATGCGAAGTTGTTTGCGGGTGTCTTAGCCTCCCGTCTCAGTCCCCTCATGGACAATATTATAGACCCGAACCAATCCGGCTTTATACCGACGCGGCAAGGAGGGGATAATACCAAGAGACTTCTGCACCTCATTGACTCTATTCACCGATCGCGCACTCAGGCCTTTCTACTCTCGATTGACGCAGAGAAGGCCTTTGACCGCGTGGATTGGGAGTACTTATTCGCGGTGCTACGTGCCTTCGGGTTCGGGGACACTTTTATTCACTGGGTCCGGTGTCTCTATGCCTCCCCTATGGCGGCAGTGCGGGTCAATGGTTGCAAGTCGGCCTCCTTCCCCATTGCCCGGGGCACGCGGCAGGGTTGTCCCTTGTCCCCTCTTTTATTTGCGCTCTACATGGAGCCCTTTGCCCAACGCATTCGCGCAAACCCTGACATTGTGGGCCTCAAATTTGGGGCGGATACTCATAAAATCAGTATGTATGCCGATGATGTCATACTTTCCCTTACACAACCCCGGTCCTCATTGCGGTACCTGACAATGGAACTCACCACTTTCGGTACCGTAGCAGGGTTTAAGGTCAATTTTACGAAGTCACACATCCTCAATATCTCTATTCCGGAGACGGAAGTACAAGATCTACAACAGGACTTTGCATTCCACTGGGTGTCCACGGACATCACGTACTTGGGCATCCGGCTGACCTCGTCTATTGCTAGGACGGCTGCTCTTAACTACGCGCTGCTGATGGAGCAGACGACCAAGGCGTTGGCCGCCTGGTCGCGGCTCAAACTGGCGTGGTATGGCAGGATCGCGTCAGTAAAGATGACGGTGTTGCCGCGCATCTTATACCTCTTCCAAATGCTTTCCCTGAGCCCACCGCCAGGAGTTCTGCGGAAATTACAGGGACTTCTGAATAAGTTCTTGTGGGATAACAAGAAACCACGTCTTGCATTTGCGCATGTGGCCTCCTCGAGAGCCCAAGGGGGACTGGGCTGTCCGATAGTGAGTGCCTACTACCAAGCTGCATGCCTCCGTTACATCACGGAATGGAATAGGCCGCTATCCAGCAAACACTGGAATTTCATGGACCAAACGGTTGCCGGTCGGAATATATGGCGGGAACTGTGGCTCCCGCGCAGACATAGAGCGTGGGGACTCTACTCCTCTCCGGTTACCTCCCCGACACTCAAGGTTTGGGATCAGTTAGCTGGCCCGAAAGGGTGGACCTCCTTCCCTTCCCCTATGTCCCCTATAGTGGATAACCCCGACTTCCAGCCGGGATGCGCTTCCCCGGTCTTCCATCGCTGGAGGGAGGAGCGATGCAAAAGAGTGGGTTTCCTATTTGACCTCGAGGGCTTGATCCCCTTCCAGCAGTTAAGTAGGGATTATGATTTGCCACTGATGGATGCCTTCCACTACTCACAGGTAGCACACTGGGTTACGATAGCGGAGAACGTCGCACTCATGTCCCGCCCCTTGACATCTTTTGAAAAATGGCTGGTGTACAGAAAGGATGACCGCAAACTCATCTCCGAACTGTATGCCATGATCACTACACAACCAAAGAAACATCGCACGAAAGCACAAATCAGATGGGAAACGGAGCTAGGGAGACCCCTCACGCACAAGGAGTGGGAGCATATTTTTTATAGAGCACATCACACGGCTGCGAATACGGCGGGGGCGGAGTCTGCATACAAAGTGGTTACTCACTGGTATTATACGCCAGCGCGCATTAGGAGCTGGGACAGGTCAAAGTCAGGCCTCTGCTGGTGGGGGTGTGGTCTTACTGGCACGTTAGTGCATTTGCTCTGGCACTGCCCAAAACTGGTGCGTTACTGGGCGGCAGTCCTTGATGATGTGGATGCAGCCTTTCAGATCACACTGCCTCGTACGCCCGAGTATACGCTGTTGGGCCTTCCCCATCCCAAGTTCTTCCCACTGAAATCCCTGAAGGGTAAGCAGATAGCCATGGCTTTACTTGCAGCACGACGGGTACTTTTGGCACACTGGGGCTCCCTGACGATTCCAGACCCTCGTGATTGGATTCAGAACCTTTGGCAACTCTTAGCGATGGAGCGTCTGTCGCTTAGTGTAGATGGGAAGGGCAAGGACTTTCCGAAACTATGGGCCCCTTTCTTACAGATTCTAACCAAAGATATGAGGGAAGTAACATGTCCGAAATATCTACAAATCCTGCGGCTCATACCCCTAGAACCACCTGGTGCATCCACAGACTGACTTATTAGATACTGGGTCATTGTGTAGTAGGATTGCCCTAACTTAGATAGATGAGAGCTGATGCGGAGGGAGGGTGGAGGGTGGGTTGGGAGGGAGGGGTTGTTTATTTGTGTTACTGTTTTTTGAAAAGTGGTATACTCACCAGATGCCTTACTGACTCTTTACGACCTGAACTTAACGCGAGGTCGCCCTCAGGGATGTAGACCTGAACGCTGTGTCATTCTCGTTGGTTCTCGCTCTGCCGGCGTTATGATGTAGGCAGTTCAGCTGTGTATTTGCTACTTTGTAGCCACGCAATAAATATGATTGATTCCAAAAACATATGCAACATACATCATAGAGATACATGCATTGAAACATGATGACACAATTAAGAAGTAATCAACAGAAACATCCATGTAACATTTCCCCTTGTCTAGTGCAAGTCCTGTACTGTATCCAATTGCAATAGTCACAAACGTTTTCATACTGATCATTAACCAAGGTTAAACAAACCCACACCTGTAGTAACACATCCAAATAAGATTTTGAACATCAATTAGTTGGTGCGAGTGGCCATTACTATGATGAATGCCTGCACCTAAATTCAGATGTCCATCCCACACTATATTAACCAGTGCATGCACTTAAAGTAGACATTAAAAACAATATGTTGTATTACCTGTCATGATGGTAAAGAAAAATAAGTACTTCACATTTTACTCTGAAACATTGCTAGGAATCGAACAATTGCTAGGGAAAATTAATGCCAGGACAAATTTGGTCAAATCAAAAGTATGCATTTATTCAACAAAATGAGATAAGGCTCTCAAAATAATGTCCAAGCCAAATGGCAGCCCAGAATGTTCATAATGGTGCAGTGGTATGCAGTGGCACAAACCTTGCCTCCTAATGCACTGCCAAGAAGAACCTCCTCAGGAAGGGGCATCTAGTGGGCAGAGTGGGCGCCTCACAGATCTTAAATGGGGGGTTAGGTTTGGGAGGGTGCCCTTGGGTTTGGGAGGGAGGGGTGGTTTTGGGAGGGGTGCGCTTGCGTTTGGTAGGGGTGGTTTAGAATGTGGATGGGGTGGGTTGGGGTGTGGAAGAAGTAGATATGCGCTTGGCAGGGGTGAGTTGTAATGTGGAAGGGGTGGGTTGGGGTGTGGACACAGTAGATTGTAATTTGCTTGGGGTGGGTTGAGGTTTGGGAGGGTCAGTGCAAGGGTAAAAAGGGTATCTTCAGTGGGAAAAATGGTAGGGTGTTTGGGAGGGAGATGGGTTTGGGAAGTAGAGGGAGTGGCAGTGCCTGATGTGCAGTGTCTTTTGAGGGTGCAGGTGCCTGTGGGTCTGGCATTTTTTGCACACGTTTAGGTGTGTCTTGTATCATAGTTGACTGTTGTGTGGTTGAGTGTGGGCTTTTGAGTTTTGTGGCTGTGAATTCTGTGTGTGTGGATGGGTGTGGTTGTGGTTCATGTCGGGGTGGTGGTGGCTGCAGTGTCTGTGGTTGTGCTGCTGGTGGGGATGGTGCATGTGCGGTGTTTGTGGTTGTGCTGGTGCATGTAGGTGTGGTGTCTGTAGGTCAATGAGGAGGCTAGACCTAGAAAATATCTCTTTAGGCCAGACATAGCACTGTGAATGCCTTCCAGGTAGGATACCATTTGTTGCAATTGGTAGCCAAGCCCCTGGATGGCATTCAGTAGCACAGTCTGGCATACAGAGATATTCCAAAGGACCTAAATATCCTCCTCACTCAGCACAGCCAGGGGGACAGGGGCTGAGGTGCCTGGAGTGAAGGAGACACTACCCCTTTTAGGGGGGCGGGTTTGGCCAACTGGGGGTGGAGCAAGAGGGAGAATGAAGATGGTACTTTGGGTGGCAGGTTGTCCACCACCACTAGGGAGTGCTCGCTGGAGGAGGCCTCCAAAGAAGATGTTGCATCACTGGCTGCCTCCATTGTACTACCCTCACCCCTGTGCTCCTGGGTCCCTCGGTGTTTTATGGTGTCTGCACCTGAAACACAGTGGCCAGCTGCTTGCCCACCTACATTGGCAACTTCTCCTTTGCCTTCTCTAGATGATGCTGAAATTACATATACAATAGTGTTATTGAGTCTATGTAAACAGAACTGATCATGAACTTTGATCACAAAACAGTCCCCAAGTTTTCAGATTTCACCTGCTTCAAGGCTCTCAAACCTTGGCTCTATATTAGCATAAGCTCATGCATGTGGGCAACATTTTCAGAAAATACTTGTTCAAAGTAATGTCATTTCACATGATAGCTCCTACATCATGCATGATCTTGTCTCTTATCCATTATTATGTCTCTCCACGAACTGTTTCAGACCTCTGAATGGCTGGCCTTTGTTGTTTAGAATAGTGAACTGATGTCACCAAAAAGGATGTACACCAAAAATACATATTTTACAGTGTGTTCACTAGACCCTAAAATCTACATTCTTTTAATTCTAAATAAGTAAAATATGAATCAATGTGTGTCAACAAATGCTGCAATGTTGTACCAATATTGCCATAAACTGAAAGCAGGTCCTCTTTGTTTGGGTATTTCACATTGGTAACACTTCCTTCAAGTCACTAAAGTATATGTAAATTGTCAAAAGTTATAAAATTCTGTACTGAAGTAGCTTAGCAATGTATCAAATACTATGTAGATACCTATGCTGTTGAAGACCGTCTGAAACAAATATTTGTGTGGATTGACAAATGACTTCTACAGCATAAGTAAATATAAAGCCCTTAAAACATTTCTAATACAATTCAGTACAAAGCAAAATCATCATCACATTTGACTCCTAAACATCTCTAGTTATTTGAACTTTGTTGCATCTTTGTGAAAGTGTTTCACTAAATTGCTGGCTTTCACTGTAGTCAAAAAGATGTAGAACATCACAATAAACATTACATACAATGATTCATATATAATAATTACTTTAAAGATTGAAATGTAAATCACAATATGCAAAATATTACACTTTGAAGCATTTCAACATTTGCCTAATGAGTCATGAGTCTGGCCTGATTCTGAGTTTGCCTGATGGGATACTCCTACATATACGTGATGGAACATTCCATCTTCCAAAATCCCTTTAAGTTTCCCTTTTTTCTCCATCATTGATTTTTCATCTGGACATGACAAAGGTCACTGAGAAATGATTTTGGGTATGTGTTACCCTGTCACCAATATGAACACATTTCTGTCTGTGTTTCATCAAAAATTGTATGCCTAACACAATTATTTGTCCAAAAACAGACTGGCTTACACACACATTTATAAAGGAGTGAAGCACAATCCCAATCTGTCACTTTTAACATGTATTCTGATGCTAAACACAATTTGGATATGTTTTGATTCCAAAATGTAGCCATCAATTCTGATGTCACTAGTCATCCTGGATCACATGCTCACTCTTGTTTGTGTAGAATCCCAACATACCAATGTGACGTTTTGGTACATCCACTGTATCATAAGTGCCTAGTACGCTATGTCATATGTAATAGGGCTACTATTACATCACCCACAACAGTGAAGGAGCCTCACACCTGACACAATTAAGAATATTGACCTGGTTGTTACAACTGTCACTCATCAAAGAACCTGATGTATATGTGAAGTTTAGGCAGCCATGTGTCTGCTCAGAATAGCCCTTTGGTTGTGAACAGGAACCAGCTGGGATCCTTTCCCAAAATATAATAGACAAAGCACATCATCATACACAATGTGCTACACTTACACCTTAAAGAACTCTTCTTGTGTGTTGGACATGGGCCACCCTCTTTTTTGGTGTAGCAATTATTTTATTGGTAAAAACTAAGAATTGAGCAATGACAACAAATACAGTGACATGAAAGTGCAGTTTATTCCAATATTGAGTTACACATGTTAATTGTGATACATGCACCAATAACAAACAATATTTATATACAATATTTAAGAAAAGATGGAAAAAGGGAGAAAGTGGTGAGAGAGAATGAGCTATATAAGGAAGAAAGCAAAGAGAGGAAAGGAAGAAGGAGAGAGAGAGAAGAAGAAGAGAGGAAAAGATGGAACTACAAAACAGGGAAGATAAACTGATTAGGCAAAGTCCAAGTACAATATTACAGGTGGGAGGAGAAAATTGGTGCAATAATAGTGATGAGGAAGACTTCAGAGTCCATGCAAATTAATGCAAATTATGGGGGCGGGGTATCCTGTAAACAGGGGGACCATATAACAAGAAACATATCTGCATTGACCATTAAGTTGTAAATGACTCTTTCATAGGATGCAGTCTTATACATCTCCGTGAGCCATTCCTCATGTAACGGCAATTGTGAACAATGCCGTAAAATACAGATTTTGGCAATGGCAAGGGCAGTTACAAGCAAGCAACAAGCATGGTGGGTCACCTCGGGAATGTCTGATAAGTCATGAAGGAGAATTAGGGGTTATGAAAGTGGTGTGGGTAAATCCACAGATTCCTGGGTTGTAGACCCTACTGCTGTCCAAAAGGGGTGCATTGTGGGACACTCCAGTAAGATATGAACAATATCACATGGTGCCTGACCACATCACCAACAGGCGAGTGAGAGAGCAACCCTGCAGCCTGAAGCCATGTCAGGGGTCCAAAGCCAGCCCTAAAGGATCCTAAAAAGACTGAGCTTCATCCGTGCCTCATGTACTCCTTGTTCTAGGGCCTCAAAAAGTTCAGTTCATTCTACCTCATCATGTTCCACCTGTAGATGAGCCTGCCAAGTCACCCTGAGGCTTGCCAACTGTGGTTCGGAGTAAAGATTGCGAATTAGGAGGCTGTAAAATCCAAACATCACACCTTTAAACTGACCCCAAGTATTGAGGCAACAGAGCACCGGGGAGCAGGGGATAGTCCAGGGTTGACAATCCAATCTGCTCAGCAAACAATGATGTATTTGTGTATATCGCCATTGCTGGGATTGCGACAAGTCAAATTTATCCAGTAGTATCTCAAAGGACTTGTGTTCACCACCAGAGATCAGGTGTGTAAGATTCAGGACCCCAGCTCTGTGCCAAGGGCCACAATCAAGCATGTCCCCCCTATGCGAACGCCAGTATTATTCCAAATGGGAGTTTTGTCATGAAGATGAGTGTTTACTGATACAAGCTTGTGAGCACGCATCCAGGCAGCATACATGGCTTTCAACATGGGATTGGGTATGTTGGCGGTGATGGGATCAGGAAGATAGAGGGCCTGTAATCCTAAAGGGGCCTCCTGGAGTCTGCGTTCAATCACGACTCACAATGGAAGGTCTTGGATCCGGGAATGCATGTACGCCATTTGTGCCAAAAGTAGGGCTTTTAAATAATATTCCACAGAAGGCAGGTCCAATCCCCCACCTGATCTGTGGACAGTAGGATTCTGAATTGCCAGGTGAGGAAGCACACCTAATACATATGTGATTCAGGGAAGGATAACCATTTTTACCACCTGAGTCCGACCCCAAAGAGAGGGACTCAGGTGAGACCATTTTGCGAAGTCCAACCGCACTTGCTCCATTAGTCCAGGTTATCCGCCACCATATGCTGCGAGCCCCTGTTTACTAGAATGCCCAAATACCTGAGGCGGGAGTTCTTCCACTGGAATGGGTAACCGGCTATAGTGGCACAGGAGTGAGGCCTCACTCTTTTCCCAGTTCACCTTGTACCCTGATATTGCGGCAAATAGCCTCCAACACTGCAGGAATGGAGGTGGATAAGGCCGATAAAGTGAGCAAAATGTAATCTGCATATAGATACAATGTCTAAGGACCTACAGGTGTAGTAATGCCTATAATCTGATCTGATTGGCACATGGACGCGCTGAAGACTCCATCGCAAGAAGAAATAGTAGGGGGGAGAGTGGGAAACCTTGAAGTGTTCCTCTGCAGCCTGGGAATGGGTCTGAAAGAAAGCGTCCATAGTTGACCTGCACCGAGGGGGACTCATAGAACCATCTCACTTTGGAGATGATGTTCCCACCAAGGCCAAATTTCTGGAGTGTGGCAAATAGATATTCCCATTCTATGCTATCAAAGGCTTTCTTAGTGTCCAATGACAATGCCAAGGCCTCATGTGGAAGGTTTGCTGCTAGCCAGACCACATGAGCTAACGTACGAATTTGACTGCGTGATGATCAGCCTGGGACAAACCCCACTAGTGAATGGTGAATAAGAGAGGTGAGAACTCACTTAAGCGGGCTGCTGGAATGCTTGCCAGTATCTTGACGTCTCCATTAAGCAGGGATATGGGACAATAACTGCCATAAAAGAGAGTATCGTTTCCTGGTTTGGGGAGGATCGAAATCAGTACCCTGTTGAACAGTAAACCCAGGGAGCCAGAGTGAAGGCCTCTTGTAGAAGATCCACTACCTCTAATTTGGTCCATTTATGAAACTCCACAGGAAACCATTTTCACCCGTGGCTTTGTTATAGGGTAGGTCCGAGATGGCTTGCTCTATCTCTTCCTTGGTGACCTCACCCTGAAGCAGCTGTCTCCAAAAAGAGGTTTATCTGCTCTGTTCCCTGGATAGTTTTCGAGGAGTAGATGGCCAAATAGTAGGATGCAAATGTATTTGCAATTTCCTGTGGCTTGGTTACCAACATCCCTGAATCAGTGATGATAGCAGGAATGACCATTTCCTCCTCCCTCTGCTTGAACTGTGCTGCCAGTAGTCGTCCCACCTTCTCTCCCTGCTCATAATTCTGGTATATCAAACTCTGAAGTGCATGCTCGGCTTTGGAGGTATAGAGGATACGGAGGCACATGTGCGCCTTCTCAAGACTGCGCCTGGTAATGACGGCAGGATGAGCTGTGTAAGTGCACGTGAGACAGGCTCTATCTGCCTCTAAAGACTCCTGACACTAATTCCTCTGTTGGACAGGGCTGCATCCCTCATCAGCTGCCCCCTGATGGTTGCCATTGCCGCCGTCCACAACATCAGGGCAGAGCCAACTAAACCATCATTATTATCCCGATAAGTATGCACATGTTCTTTGAGCTGGGTCTTGCCCCCCGGTTGGTTGTTTCAGGATAGATTGAGACGCCAGGGCTTGTGTATTGGCTGTGACAAACCCAAATCAACTTCCAGGGCACTGGTGGAGTAGTCCGAAAGTACGCCCTCTAATATTGAGGTCTCACAAATAATAGGAAGTATAGGGTGGGGCATCAGGAAAAAATCCAATAGTGGTTGTGTGCCATGAACCGGGGACAGAAATGTAAATTCCTGTCCCATTGGATGTAATAGACGTCATATGCCACGAAGACCATGATCAGCTCCAAGATCTCCTAGGAGTGCTCTATTTGCATTATTAGATAAATCAATTGGACCGATACAATCTAAGATTGCATCTCGTGCCAAATTCCAATCCCCGCATATCAGGATTTTGGCAGTATCTATCTCCATCAATACTCGAGTGAGTTGAAGAAGGAAGGCATGCTTCAAACCTGGGATTGCGGACACTGAACCTATGCATAGTATCTCTCCTTAATTTGGCGAACACATAATGACCCTCCGGATCGACCCAGGTCTTAAGCACTACTTGGGGAAATGTTTTCCAAATTCGGCTTGATACGCCAATTTTCCCAAGGGTTGGTAAGTCATCCTCTGCTCGCAAAGGGCCGCAACTGTATACCTCTCTTTACACCCAATCCTGTCGAAGCTTCTTCGTTTCTGTCTCAGTGAGGTGCATCTACTGGAAAAGAGCTATGTTGGCACATTTGGAATTGAGATAGGAGAGCACCTTTTTCTGCTTGATATAGTGCGTGAGACCATTGACATTCCACAAAAGAGTGTGTAATGATGTGTGCACTGACATGGAGTTCACGAGAACCAAAGAAAATGTCCAAAGGTTGTAAGTGGGCAGTGATGTGAGTCAGGTCCAGCTGGCAGTCTTGGATTATTGCGCGGGTAAACCAAAACCTACTGGAGGAAGGGGGAGTAATAAGCAATAGAAAGAATGGGCAAAGAAAGTAAGAATAGGTTCAACTGAAAACTGAAAAGATGAATGGAAAGACTGGTAGGAAGTACAATAATTAGGGTGGTGTAAAGAAAAGAACAATGCACAAATAAACACAATAATTTGTTAAACCAAAAACCAATTATATAATCAGTATAATTGGTTGTTGTATCAACTGTCGTTGGCAGGTCTACACCTGATGGGCCATTGCACCTGGAAGGCCCCAGGGTCCAGTGATCGAAAGGAAACTAGCATGATGATGTGAAAGCAGGCCCTACAAAGTGTTCAGGACATTGACAACTGCAAAGATCAGGCAATGGGTGAGCAATGACATGGAAGAAAAAGGATGTAAGACCTGCTCCTATGTCTATGAGCTGAGTGGAAAGGTAATTGAGAGGACAGGACATACTGTGTCTCGGCATTAGGCGTGCATTTGATGGGTAATGGGGCAAAGGTTGAGAGGTACATGCATGCGCTGTTTTTTATATTATAATCGATGAAGAGTGTAAACAAGGGGAGCATGAAATTTCATGTTAAGCTGTGGAAGGGAAGGTGAGAAGGAAGTGAACTACAATGAGAGAGGTGCCCCCGTCAGTGACAAACATATAGTCTACTATATCCAGTCTGCAGACCGGGGGCATTCTGAGTGATCAATATTTGCATCCAATACATCAACCATTAGACTTCAGGCAAATTCGACTTAAGTGATGATCCAGACTTGTCACAACCCCTTTCCTGTGTGTGTTCTACCACTGCTTTTAAAATCTTTTCCTTATCACGTTGCATTCGTACGAACTTTTCTCTTAACCAGAATAATTTCTCCAAAGGAACTGTTGAACACCTTTGAATGGTTGGCCTTTGTTCTCCACAATAGAGAACTTATGTCACCAATAAGGATATACTACAAATAGACCTTTGGACACTGTGTGTACAAGGTCCAAAAAGCTGAATTAAATACATACACTAAAAGTAAAATATGAATCAATATGTGTCAACAAATACTGCAATGTTGTAACAATATTTGTAGAAACTGAAAGGCTGTCTCCTTTGTTTGGTCATTTCACAATGCTGACACTTACCTCAAGTAACTCAAGTATTGTATAAATGTACAACATAGTATATGCTTTCAGTACTGAAGTAGCATTTTAATGTAACACGCAATATGGATTTACCCAATGATTTTGAAGACATGTAGACTTATTGTCATTGTGGATTGACAAATTACTCCATAGCATAAGTAAATACATAAGGCTTGATACATTTCTAATCCACTTTAGTACAGAGCAACTACTTATTCACATTTGACTCCAAAATGTCTCAAATTAGTGCAATATGAGATTGGGAACAAACACTGTATCATAACTGCATAGTATGCAATGTCACATATAATTTGTCTACCATTACAACATCCACAAAAGTGGGAGCATGATACCCGACACAACGAAAACTACTGGCCTGTTTGGTACAGCTGTGCCTCATGACATCAAAGAACCTGAAGTACTTGTAGAGTTTAAGCTTGAGCTTGAGTCTGCTCAGAACAGCCCTTTGGTTGTGAACAGGAATCAGGTGGGATCCTTTCCAACAAATTAATAGACAAAGGACATCATCATACACATTGTGCAAAACTTACACCTTCAAGAACTCTTCTTCTGCGTTGGACTTGGGTCACCCTTTATCATGATGGGAAAAATCTGGGCTGTAAAAAAATATAGTCATGTAACGTGAAACTCTGATAAGAATGTATCCCCTTGTTGGTGCTGTGGGGCCCTCAACTGGCAATCAAGTTCTGGATAGTCCACCACAAGAATGTAGGCCATTAGGGGGGGTCAGGGTGCGGTGCACGCACTTCCCATGTTGGGAGGACTGCACGAGATGGACTTCCGCTGACTTTCTGGTCCAGCGTCGTAGGTCCTCCTACCTCTTGCGGCAATGGATGCTGTGCTGCTTGTAGACCCCCAGGGTCCACACCTTCTTGGCAATGGCCTTCTAAAGCTCCCGCTTCTGATGGGTGTTGACCTGTATGGAAACAAGAAAAGAAAGAAAAAACAATGTTTTTGTGACTTTTTGTTTGTCTATATTGATGTATCAACATTTTTCTAAATCTATCACTAGTGTGACTCGTACATTAGCATACAACAAGCATATTTTTACCAGCTCACCAAAACAAATATCTATCCTCATTGCATATCATGGCCTAAACTCCCCAATTCAGGCCTGTGACATTATCTAGCCCAGGGAGGCTCCTGCATATTCTGTAATGTGACCTACTACTGATTAGAGCAAAAGATTGTGAACTACTGAAAGCTAAACATAAATACTTATGGCACAGTGAATACTGGCCACTGTGAGTAAAGAGCCTGCAGTTTGGACATGACACACTTTGAAATGGAAGTAAAGTGTTAGCTCAAGTAGTTAGGTAACTCTCCCTTCCAACTGTCATCAATTTAAAAGCATTCAAGGGCATATTTTTATACTCACCTCAAAATTTGATCTGGCAAGGATATATGTTTACTACAGCTATACCTCAGTGCTTCAGTTGTTTGTCCCTGTAACTCAGCCCCAGTCTGGCCCATAAAATCTGACTGAGCACTGCTCATTGTCAGGCCTTGCTATCTGCAGCCTCATGATCATGATGTCACATGAACACAGCCTTCCCTTAACTTTTACATGAAATAAATATCCTGTGGCCATCTAATAAATGGCCTCAAGACTCTGTGGTACTATGAAGGGGTCTGGGAGTGACTGGTAGCTCCCGTACAACTGTTTGAGGAGCCCTGATCTAGGCTGAGTGATTTGTGGGACCATACACATAGCTAACATCATTTTCATTTGGTTTGTGTAGAAAACATTTTTATGTACAGTTGTAGTGAGTATTTAATATGTTGTCTAATTTCTATTATGTGAGTTTTCAATGTAGCACATGTAATTCCAACACATACATAGATATATCTCCACATACATATCAATTAGTATCTAGGGCTTTAACCCCTTCTATGCTCATGACGGAATGGTTCCGTCATGAGCATAAGTGCCAGTGTGCTCATGACTGAACCATTCCGTCATGAGCACATGGCGCGCTGTCGTCATTACAATGAAAATGAAACTGAAACTTAGTTTCAGTTTCACAGTTTTGGTGCTTGTGGGGCTATCTCAGCCCCCGAGAACCGAAAAACATGGGAGAGGTATCGTTGGAAAGGGGAGAATCTCCCCTTTCCAATGATACCCTTCCCTAGTGTGATCCAGGGTGATCCCCAAGCAGGGATCCACCCACTAGCCACCAGGGAGGGGGGAGTGCCCCATTGGGCAAGGGCCTTTGCTCCCCCCTATAAAATTATGCCAGACAGCCTTTCTGCCCCCCTGGGGGGCAGATGGGGCAGTAGCCCCCAATCTGCCCCCCGGGGGGCAGAAAGCCCCCTAGGCACCAGGGATTTGTTTTTATATGCCAGGGGTAGGGGCTGCCCAGAATTGGCATGCCAGTGACCCCACCCTACCCCCCCAAAGAAGGCATAAGACTTTCTGCCCCCGCCAGGAGGCAGATGGGGGCAATAGCCCCTGATCTGCCCCGGGGGGGCAGAAAGCCCACTAGGCCCAAGGGATTTTTTTATTTTATATATATACGTAGGGGTGGGGGTTGCCCAGAATGGGCATGCCAATGCCCCCACCAAAAAAAAAATGCTACAGTCTTTCTGCCCCCCTGGGAGGCAGATGGGGCAATAGCCCCTTATCTGCCCCCCCGGGGGGGGTAGAAAGCCCACTAGGCACCAGGGATTTTTTTTCTTCCAAAGTTCAGGGCGTGGCTGCCCAAAATGAGCATGCCAATGCCCCCACCCCCCCAAAAAAAATGCCACAGTCTTTCTGCCCCCCCCAGGAGGCAGATGGGGCAGTAACCCCTGATCTGCCCCCCGGGGGGGCAGAAAGCCCCCTAGGCACCAGGGATTTCATTCCGTCAAAGTTCGGGGTGGGGGCTGCCGAGAATGGGCATGCCAATGACCCCACCCCCCCAAAAAAATGCCAGTCTTTCTGCCCCCAGGAGGCATTTGGGGCAGTAGCCCCTGATCTGCCCGCTGGGGGGGGGGCAGAAAGCCCACAGGGCACCAGGGATTTATTTTGTTTAAATACGTAGGGGTGGGGGCTGCCCAGAATGGGCATGCCAATGGCCCCACCCCAAAAAAAATTGCCACAGTCTTTCTGCCCCCTGGGAGGTAGATAGGGGCAAAAGCCCCTTCTCTGCCTCCCGGGGGGGGGGGGGGCAGAAAGACCAAATGGCATCAGGGAATATATTTTTTTTAATTTAGGGGAGTGGCCTGCCCAGAACAGGCATGCCAATGCCCCCAACACCCCCCAAAAAATGCCACAGTCTTTCCTCCCCCCCAGGAGATAGATGGGGGAAGTAGTCCCTGATCTGCCTCCCCAGGGGGCATCAGAGAACCCACTAGGCGCCAGTGATTACGCTGGCTTATTTTTATGCGTGGGGGTGGGGGCTGCCCAGAATGGGCATACCAATGCCCCAACCCCCCCAAAAATAGCCACAGTCTTTCTGCCCCCCTTGGGGGCATATCGGGGAAACCCCCCCCCCGATTCCCCCCAGGGCGGCAGAAAGCCCACTAGGCACGGACTTGTTTTTAGCAATGTGCCTACCTGTGGATTTTGGGCCCTAGCGCAGCCGGCACATAGGGAAACCTAGCAAACCTGTACATTTTTGAAAACTAGACACCAAGGGGAATCCAGGATGGGGTGACTTGTGTGCCTCTAACCAGGTTCTGTTACCCAGAATCCCTTGCAAATCTCAAACTTAGTTAAAAAACACATTTTGCTCACATTTCTGTGATGGCAAGTTCTGGGATCTGCGTGGATCCACAAAATTCCACACACCACGCATTCCCCAAAGTCTTCCGATAAAAATGGTACCTCACTTGTGTGGGTAGGCCTAGTGCCCGCGACAGGAAACGGCCCAAAACGCAAAGTGGACACACCACATTTTTACAGTGAAAACTGACCCTTTTTTGTGCAAAGTGCCTAGCTGTAAGTTTTGAATCCTAGCTCTGCTGGCACCTAGGGAAACCTAGCAACCCTATACATTTTTTAAAACTAGACACCCAGGGGAATCCAGGATGGGGTGACTTGTCTGGCTCTCACCAGGTTCTGTTACCCAGAATCCCTCGCAAACCTTAAACTTTGTCAAAAAAAAACACATTTTCCTCACATTTCTGTGATGGAAAGTTCTGGAATCTGCGTGGATCCACAAATTTCCTACCACCCAGTGTTCCCCCAGGTATCTCGATACAAATGGTACCTCATTTGCATGGGTGGGTCAAGTACCCTCGACAGGCAAGGGCCCAGATCGTGTTGAGGAGACATCAAAATTACCTATCACAAAACAACCTGGTTTTGCAAGGGGGGGTCACCTGGGTTTTTGGCCCCGGGCTCGGCGGACATCCTGGGAAACCTAGCAAACCCATACATTTCTGAAAACTAGACACCCAGGGGAGTCCAGCGAGGTATGGCTTGCGTGGACCCCCCAACCTTTTCCTATCCAGAATCCCCTGCAAACCTCATATTTAGCTGAAAAAATCACATTTTTCTCAAATTTCTATGTAGGACAGTTCTGGAATCTGCATGGATCCACAAATTTCCTACCACCCAGCGTTCCCCCAGGTCTCCCGATAAAAATGGTACCTCACTCGCGTGGGTGGGTCATGTACCCGCGACAGGCAAGGGCCCAAAACGTAAACAATTAAATTCAACAGTGGAACCCTTCCATCCACAGCACCTGAACTGCTATCCCTCTATTATTTTAGCCCTTCTATACTTGTTGGGGTTGTGTGCACACTGAAATGCACCCACTGTCACAGTGCAAGTCCCCTCGGGAACATAACAATTTAAAACACAAGCAAAGGTGCACCACAAATCAAACTTAAGAGCGAAAAAACAGTTTTGTAGTCTGTATACAACACAAATATATTCTTCAAAATTTTCCTTTTAATTTAAATTCAGATTCTTTGTTTAAAAGATCATAAACATAAATTTTCACAACGATACAGCCGACGCGTTTCGTCCTTATACAGGACTTCTTCAGGGCTGTTAATTTAAACAAACACAAATACACATCAATACACAAATACCATTGACAATGGACAATAATAACATATCACATACTATACATACATTAAAAATACTATATTTAAAAAAACTAGACAACATAAATTATGAAAAACAGTGAACAAAAAAAAAAGACAGACCAACATTTTTCAAGTTATTTATCTCTGTACATGTATCCGCAATTTTACAGAGTTCTCTAGTATTTATAGCATATAGAGAAACATAACTCTTTTAAAAGGCTTATGTAAACAGCCAAGATGAAGAAGTGCCAGATGAAAAAAACTAGGAGGTAGAAGAAAAAGAGCAAGAAAAAGAGTATTGTATGTGACTAAATCACAAAACCTCGGCTTAATGATTTTACTATGTAGTGTCACTATCATTAGACAGAGGGAAACTTGTATATCAAGAAACGGTCTCAGGTAACTAGTGGTTGGGGCGGGTGAGGGGGATTTGTATGACCAGAAAATCATACCAACAAAATAATTCTACCTGACATGGGAAAATAGAAAAGGTAAAATACCCACCACTAGTAGTTGGGATAGGTCAATCTCAGCAATAAGCCGGAGAGTGGCTGAATCAACAGCCTAGGTTGTGTTCCACGTCTATATCACGGCTCCAGGTTTGCTCCCGCTTATGCCGGGCTCTTCATGGGCTGGTATGAGCGGGAGCATGCCTGGGGTCGCCATGCCGCAAGGTGGATGGAATATGTCATTTTCTGGGGCAGGTACATCGATGATGTTATTATGCTCTGGGATGGACCTGCCCCAGAACTCCTGGAGTACTATGCTTACCTTAATGATAACCCGTACAACGTCAGGTTTACCATCAACTATAGCAGTGAAACAATTGACTTTTTGGATGTAACCTTCTTTGTGGAGGATAATCATATTCAGAGCCATACCCACAGGAAAAGTACTGCATGCAACAGTACACTACACTTTCAAAGTGCCCACCCTCATCACTTTATTGACAATATCCCATATGCGGAGATGATTCGGATGAGACGAAATTGTAGCATGGAGGAAACTTTCCTTCAAAACATCAGAGAGACTGAGAAGCGTTTTCTGGCTAGAGGGTATCCCCGTGAGACGCTGAATAAAGCACATAGGAGAATCGCGAACGTCCCTAGGGCAAGTACTTTGACATCAAACCCTGCCAAAAGGACCAAATAGGCACCGATCTCTTTTAATACCCAGTATAATGATCGCAGTAGCAGGGTTTACAATGTCCTGCGGAAACATTGGCACCTTCTGACAGATATACCAAGCCTTCATGGCATATTGGCCATTAAACCAAAAGTGACATATAGAAGGGGACAAAATTTACGGAATGTTTTGTGTCCCAGTTATGTCACTACACCTAAACCCCAGACTTGGCTATCATCATCCACCATGGGTTTCTACACATGTGGCGAATGTAGTGTGTGTAGACTGGGGAGAAATAAGACCAAAACTTTCTGTTTTAACACTAAACGGAGATACAACATCAATCATCTGTATAAGGACGAAACGCGTTGACTGTATCATTGTGAAAATTGATGTTTATGATCTTTTAAACAAAGAATCTGAATTTAAATTAAAAGGAAAATTTTGAAGAATATATTTGTGTTGTATAAGGGCCCAAAACGTATTGAGGAGACATCAAAATTACCTATCACAAAACAACCTGGTTTTGCAAGGGGGTCACTTGGGTTTTTGGCCCCGGGCTCGGTGGCCATCTTGGGAAACTTCCAAACCAACACATTATTGAAAACTAGACACCCGGGGGAGTCCAGCAAGGTATGACTTGCATGGATCCCCCAACGTTTTCCTACCCAGAACCCCCTGCAAACCTCAAATTTAGCTGAAAAAACCACATTTTCCACATATTTGTGGGTGGAATCACTGTGCCAGCACAAATGTCCTACCCCCAACATTCCCCTCATTCTCCCGAGTAAAATGATACCTCACTTGTGTGGGTGTCCAATGCAGAATTTGCTGAAAACGTATTTTTAAAAAAATGTAGCGCTTAGAATTCTCGGTGCTATACCCTTTATTCCTATGTTTTTGGCTCTTCCCAGTCACAGGCCCTTGCCCCACCCACACAAGTGAGGTATCTTTTTACTCGGGAGACTGAGTGGAGCGCTGTGGGGTAGGACATTTGTGCCGGCACGGTGATTCCACACATAAATATGTGAAAAATGTGTTTTTTTCAGATAAATTTGAGGTTTGCAGGGTATTCTGGGTAGGAAAAACGTTGGGGGATCCATGCTAGCCATACCTCGCTGGACTCCCCCGGGTGTCTAGTTTTCAGAAATGTGTGGGTTTGGTAGTTTTCCAAGATGGCCGCCAAGCCTGGGGCCAAAAACCCAGGTGACCCCCCCTTGTAAAACCAGATTGTTTTGTGATAGGTAATTTTAATGTCTCCTCAATACGTTTTGGGCCCTTGCCTGTCGCGGGTACTTGACCCACCCATGCGAGTGAGGTACCATTTTTATTGGGAGACCTGGGGGAACGCTGGGTGGTAGGAAATTTGTGGATCCATGCAGATTCCAGTTCTTTCCCCACACAGAAATTTGAGAATTGTTTTATTTTTTCATCAAAATTTGAGGTTTGCAGGGGATTCTGGGTAGGGAAACTTTGGGGGATCCATGCAAGCCATACCTCCCTGGACTCCCCCGGGTCTCTAGTTTTCAGAAATGTGTGGATTTGTGAATCCATGGAGATTCCAGAACTTTCCCACACAGAAATTTGAGAAAAATTTCATTTTTTCAGCTAAATGTCGGGTTTTCAGGGGATTCTGGGTAGGAAAATGTTGGGAGGTCCACGCAAGCCATACCTGGCTGGACTCCCCGTGTGTCTAGTTTTCAGAAATCATACAGCCCTTGGTCCGTCTGCCCATCCTCCTGCTCAGAGTCAGTATCTTCCTCAATTGGTTCTAATCCAAAAGATGTATCTATGTTGAAAAAGAAGAAATAAAGGAAATGTTTTGAGTCACTATCTCTGTGGTTGTACTATGTTCACAACTCATCTCAGTCCCTGACAGCAATGTTTGTGTCACATACTACATTTCCCATGATGCACTAACTGAGTTTTCCATCATGCAGACGGTGCATGTACATGCAGTTTTGCCTGTGTGTGGTGCATGCATGTGGGGTGCTGGCTTGAGTGTGACATACATTGTTTTTCAATTCTCACTTACCTGTGGGTGGTGGAGGTTGGGATGTGTCCAGTCTTCCAATTCCCACGGCAGACTCTGGCTCTGTGGTGGCTTCCAACATTGCCTCTGCTGTGGAGGCTTCCGGCAGGCTTGATGGGCCACCTCCTGTTTCTTGCGCAGCCGCAAGACATTCAGCCACCCTCTCCTTTGCCCTGGACCTGCGGTCATACCACCTCTTTTTGATGTCATCTATTGACCTGGCCGCAACACCGAGGGCATTCACACGCTCCTGCATGTCACGCCATATTTTGTGCTTGTCTGACTCTGGCACAGTATGCGAAGTGCAACCGAACAGCTGCTCGTGGTTGTTGCAGCACTCATTGATAATGATGTCAACTTCTTTATCTAAAAACTCAGTTTAGGCAGCCTCTTCTTCCCTTCTTTATCAGTAGTCTGGCTGGCCATCTTGCTGTGCTGTTCTCTCTCTGTAGCAGTGTTCAATTGAGCTGCTGCACCTTGCCATGTGCTTGTAATTATGATCAGGAATCTCCATAGACACCACTTCCTTGTTTGGGGTCCTTCAGATCAACGAGGAAGTATTTTTTTTCAATTTTTATTGAAACTCGCAATTTGCGCATGCAAAATGCATGCTTTCAATCGCGTACGCTATTTCCGCATGTAAAATGCATGCTTTCAATCTCGTACGCTATTTGCGAGAGTTTAGCGTATCGCAATTTGAGACTCGCAATTTTGCGTTGCGAGTCAATTGCGAGTCGCTATTTGTGTGGACAAGGTGTAGGTACATTGTATTTTGCGACTCGCTATTTGCGAGTCGCAATTTTGCGCAAATTGCGATTCGCAAAATATTTTGGTCGTACATCTGGCCCTTAATCTCCCCGTGTCTAACAAAAATGAATGTGTCCTTCTGTAACGAAACTGGTGTTCGTGTAAAGCGCTCTCATACCCGATGTCTCGGGTCTATTTCGCGCTATATAAAACCCTAAAAAAAACACACAAAAAATAGTACAACCATAATGTAAACCCGATGAATGAGTTCCTTCCTGTATTTGTAATTTTAGTTTATTCATTGATTATGTTTTCAGCACCCCTGAAGAAGGGATTGTTTATCCCGAAATGCATTGGGACCGTTGTTGAGAGAATATGGATGCTGTCCATATATGGAATATTGAAAATATCATGTGTTAACATTGTATTTGTTGTTACTGAAGTTATCTTATGATATACAAATTATGATTGTGTAACAGCGGAGAGGCATCCGCAGAAAATAAAAACAATAATATGCAACTAGACTAATAATGCGTGTGAAAGTACATACAATATAGCAGAAATATTGGTTTAATTTTGTGTGATTTTGTGTGAACAATTAAGGTAGCTGTGCGGCCAAGTGTGAAGTGCAGTGTTACACTTGCAATACATTTATTAGTTTACATGAGGCAGGCAACTTCATTCCTGACATGCACGCTAAACGGACAACAGTATTGACAAGCATCTGAGCAACAATAATATTGTGTAGAAATTAAGTTGTGCGCAACAACTTCATTTCATGATTTATGACAGTCTGCCACATGGTGGTACTGTTTGTGTAATTTAGAGATGAGCAGAACAACAGTTGTTTTTTAATCCAATATACATTAAAAAGGACGACTACCTGCCGCCCAAGCCATTATAATAGCTTTGTGGGCCTGGAATAGTCTGAATTGGCACACTTGTAGGTACTACTAACTAGCTAATGATGTGCTGGTTAGTAGTTGTGTTGATGCTGGCGTTGGCAGCGCTGGCAGGGGCAATGGGTGGTGCAAGCTGCAGTGGGCTCCTGACGAGGGCCCCGACATTTATTTGTTTGCAAATTAAATACTGCAAGTATCTTAACTCTACTGTGCAGGAAATATGTGTGCCAGAATAGTGAAGACACCACCCTGTTGCACAAAAAATGCGCAACTGAGTAAGCTCAGTTAATGGAAAAAACTTGGCGAATTACAGGTAAACACAGCAAGAAGTTCAACGTGAAATTGCCCTCGCGTAATATAAACTATGCACAGCTCCAAAATAAATAGGGTATTCAGGAAATAGTAATTTGGATTAATGTATAGTAAATAAACCCACATAAGTCTACCTCAGCAATTTTTTCTGAATTTAGCTAAAATATCTAACGAGGTCGGCTAAAATTACTAGCTAGAGTAGTCTCCTATGAAAATCTAAAATCGTCCCAAAACAGCTTAGCAAACTGTTTTTTCAAAATATTTGCATGTCTCTCGATACAGATCTTGCCTGCACTGAGCATTATGACTCATAGATCCTTAAACTAAAATGTACCTTTCAGAAAATTCATCTTCCCTTTCCATTGCTAAAAATAAAAGCTGAATTGAATTTGTCTCCTACAGCAGTTTGGTTCATTGAAAATTGGCAAGCTGTGCAATTCATTTTATCTCTGTTGCTTAGCAACATCCCCACGGTGAACTGCACAAATGTCATATTAAGATGTCTCTATTGGTTTGACTCGATGAGAGGGATGAAATAAACCGCGAGCTGTAATTTATGTAAGTAATCATGTAAACTCAAATGCAGTTTATTAACATTTAATACCACATGGTCATACTGGCGAATTACGTATTAGAACACCAAACGTGTCAATTGGGTTGCTTTTTTCACCAAAACAAGTTTTCAGAATTCAACAGTTGACAGTCCATAACACGTACGAATCAGACGTATGACTTTACAAAAAGGTTTATGTTGTCAGACGATCCCAGCCTGTTGAAACTATTTTCTAAAATTGTGAAAGCTAATTGCATGAAATTTTGCAGGCAATTAGACAAAAATAAACTAAAAAAAGACAAGGGGTTTTAATAAAGTCACACCAAAATAGGCAAAAAGGAAAAGGGTCAAAATTAATGAAGAGGAGATTGGGAAGAGGCAACAGGAGGGTTTGAGATGCAAGTCTCTAGATAGGGGTAGAGTTATTAAGACACTGGTGTAAAGGCGGAGCACAAGGACAGAGGTACTTTAGCATAGGCAGGGTTAAAGGTGCTAGGCTATAGGTAGCTGCAGATGTACCAGTGTATAGGTAGGTGTAGAGATACTAGAGAACATGTATGGTCTAGGAAAGGTAGATATGTAAGTGGATAGGTGGGGTACCCGATTCTTGGATGTAGGCAAGGCGGAGATTTAGGGTTTAGACTCATGTCTAAAGAAGGCTAGAGGTTCTTTGCTATATGTAGAGTAAAGGAGCTGGTGATAGAGAGCGATAGAGATACGAGATTACAGGAAGGAGTAGCAGGGGTGGAGGAAATAGTAAAGTGGATGTAAACAGGGGTGGAGGAAGTGGTAAAGAAAAAAAACAAAGTTGAGGATAAAGGGATGAGGAATCAGTCTGGCTATAGGAAGAGAGTTACTAGAGAGAATATAGGAGAGAAAGTATGAGCACCGGAGACCAACAAACAAATGAAAGAGAGAGCAGATAGAGAAGGGGAGAAAGAGGGTATGAAGGATGTTTCAATGGTAAAAGATTAAAAAAAAAAGATCAACGGGGTCCTGGACAAAGGCTACAGGGAATAACTTCACACGAGAGGCATGGAGAAGGTTGCACTCAACGTCCTGGGGTTACAACTCATTTTGAAAAATTGGAGGAAACAGAAAGTTTCACCAGAAGAGCATCTTCTAGAGAATCGCAACCATCCGGGAGAGCCACATAGGCTGCAGAAATGTACCTTTGACCTCACCAGGCTTCAGTGCCAACAATTTAGAGGATCGACTCACATCATGGATAGCATCGTGCTAATATGCACAATTCTTCTTCAATTCTGTGACTTTTTCCTACCTTTTGAAAGTAAGAAACATTGAGGATAAAGTGATTTAATGGAAAAAGAATTGTATTTAGACAGCATAGGAAATAGAATATGTATCAACACTGTACAAGGGCTCTCAAATCTCCCATGTCCATGTGTAACTAGCTCACCCAGTACAAGGTTTTGCTCTGCATTCTGGGAGTTATTGACTTGTTTATCCAATTTGAAATCAGGACTAAAGACTCAGGAGGTAAAGCTGAAATCTGAGGGCTGGATAAACTAGCAAAACCAAAGGGGATGATGGACGGAGTGTTGAACATTGCAAGCACTCACCCCATCTGGGTTTAATCCATCATCATTCTTTAGCTCACTCCGCCACCCCAGTTCAGACATGGCCATATGCAAATCAGTCTGACCCTGTGCCTCATGGGACAGTCCAGCTGGATAAACTACTCACAAATGGATCTGTGAAGCTCGAAAACTCTGTTGTACGACATTCTGGCAGATGATTTCAGATAGAATTTGCTAAGTTCTTGTGAAAATTCAGATCAATTTGGATGAAAAAATCTGGGGAATTAAACAAAAAATATTAACTATGGTGTGTTCTACATGACAGAATGGCAGGCAGCATGTGACTTCAGTTGGACGTTCAGAATCCATGCAGTATTTCTGAGGCTTTCAGCTCCCTCTAAAGAAGTTACCCTAGAAGAGACATCAAGTCTCCTTCTGCTAACCAAACCACTCAAAGATAGGGTAACACTAGTTTCAGCTAGTCAAAACTCTAACTTGATGAAAGAAAATGCCTCTTTTTGCATGTTCACCCCACAATCTTGGATTGATGCTGTTGGTTTATCTCCTCTGAGAGTGCACGTAGGCCTGCTAAGGTTTATCTACTCTGAGAGTGCACATAGGCCTGCTAAGCAGACCTCAGTGCCTGTGTTCTAACCCATTACAAAGTATATGTCGAATCGGCTAGCCCCAATTAGCAAGGATTGACATATATAAGTCCCTAGTACATGGTATCCATGGCACCTAGGACATGTAAGGCAGAGTGTCCACCCAGATCAGCAGCACTGTTTGTGCCACCCGGTGTGTGACAAAGTACAAAATGTCTCCCAGCCTGCCACTGCAGACTGGAAGGGAAGTGGTAACATTACTAATTCGACTTTGCCATGTAATTTAATGGCAAAGCCCCCACTTCCCTTAACAATATATGCAAGTTTCCCTAAGGACGTCCTATAGAGCCCTAAGACAGGGAGCTGTATATTATCAAGTAGGACATGCATTTGTATATGTCTTAACAGCAGCACTTCTAAACAGAGTTTCACCAGAACACAAAGAGATGCTTTTCGATACTGAAAAGAGAGGAGTTGTTGAAAGTAGGAGGCATGGTTTTAAATGGGTGAATTTAACAGGACAGATTAAGAAAGATAACGGACCAGGGGAGGGAGACAGTGTGGTACCAACAAATCCATCATTGAGTCCTACAGTTGTCATTAAAAGGGGAAAAGTGGGTAACAAGAGAATCAACCACTTTTCAAAAATTGTTACAGAAAAGTTGTGAAGGCTAACATTTGGTGTCCTAAATTTATAAGATCTTGCCTGAGGTGAAAAGTTCAGGCTGCTGGTGATTCTAACAAGCCTGAGATTGGGCCTGGGTGAAATGGCGGAATGCAAGAGAAATGCTCTGCAAACCAAACATTCCTGTGTGGGGCATTGAGGTATGGAGGGATGCGCAATCCTTGTGCCACCCCGGCACTCTCAGGGCCCATCCATTGTAATTAACTTAATGGAAATGACATATGAGGTAAGGCTATTTTTGATGACATGTGTATGTCACTGTCAGAACCCTGTTCAGAGGGCCACAGGGCAAGCAGGAGCTAATGGGCCCAACCGTGGGGGTTGAGGCCTTTTCTCCTGATGTCCCGGGGTCCAGCCTACTATGGATTCTGAGCAACTGAGCAAAATACTCCTTCAGCACTTGACTCTCAATGGTAGCGCAGGTCGAGTGCCCAAGGCTTTTGGAGGGGGAGGTAGAGACGGGGGGAGTGAACACAGGCTCACAATTCAAAATAAGTTTAATAGAAGGAATGAATTATTGTCCAGTTAAATACTTCCTTTTATGACAAAAGGAGTATTTATATATGACCACAAAGTAAAATAATGCATACACAAACAATACACAGAGCCCCCTGAGGTCAAGACTCAAGTGTTTTTATCCAGTCCCCCGAGTCCCAATTCCCTCTCTCTAGCGGTAGCGATTATTCCTCATTCATTATAGGCAACATTCAGATTAGTATGAATCCATAGCCGTCCCACTTCGACTCTGTTACAAAAGTCAAAAGTGTTCCATAACTGAGGCGCTATTTGGCAGACAAGTTCCTCTGGGGCCTTCTGGCCCTTCCCTCTGTCTTACTTGCATCAGCAGCGATTGTCCAATTGGAGTCTCTGAGAACGTCTCTTTCATGTGTGAGGCAGTTGCAGTGGTTGCCTTGGGTGAGTCAGACACACGCAGCTCTGCAGGGGCCACGACTGGGTGTCCTCAGTTCTCCCCCGATGCAACGGTAAGTTTCCTTTGGTCTTCCCCACAGGCGAGGGGGATTTCAACGGCTTCTGATCCTCTTTTGGGCTCCAGCCTGCACGAGTCACCAAGGTAGCTTCTCCTCACGATGATGGTATCCACCAGGCTACGTCCCTTGTGTTCCTCCAGTGGCCAGCATCTGACATATAGTCTCCCCACACCTGCTCCTCATTGGGGTGATGGCCAGATTGGCACAGCAGCAGGTTCCTCTTCATGGTGGCCACCTTACTAACTGCACGCAGGTGATGGACTGATTGGTATGGCAAACTTCATGGCAGCCCCCTCTGGCAGAAGGAGTCTCCAACTTATACACTGCAAACAGGCGATGGCCCACTTGAGAAGGAAGTGGCCCTCTAGGGCCACTCGGGTTTTCTTACAACCACCTGCTATGCCTTCCCAAGAATGAAGAGTCGGTCAGACAGTAGAGAATACAAACTTATATTTATTAGCAATACTCTGCAGAGGAGTCCATCATGACCTGCACCCTAAGATGTCTGCCGAGGGACTGACCCCCCCCCCCCCAACAGCCCACACTGAGTAATCATTCCTCTCGAGAAGCCCCCAACCACTCCCACAATGGAAAACTACCGGCCTGGGCCGATCATGAACAAAGAGGCACAGTAGGATGAGCTAACACCTGCCAGATGGGTACATTTTATCAGGAATCCAAGGCCACAGTGCTGGGTCTCAGCATCTCCTAACGTGGGAGCAGAAACTACACATTCGGATAGGTATGCGAGGGCAGAACAGCCTATTCATTAGTAAGTCGAGAAACAGCCTTGAACAGAAGGAAAAATAATAACGAAATACAGTGTTCTGCTGAAACAAGCAATACGAGTAATGAGGCCTAACTCAGGCACAGTCTAAACAGCCTAATAAGGATTACGAAATGCAAAATGGAGTCACACTCGCTAACTGAAGCCTGCGCATTACGGGGATAACTCAGTGGGTTGCATAACGTGAATACAAATGGAATCTATTTAACCACACATTGCTAACCTAATGGGACCCCAGAACGGCAGAATGCCCTTCATTATGTCAGTAAATTGCTGTAGGGAGGTATCTGTTTGATCAATATCATTGGGGTTGACAACTCTCTGAATTACCATCATCTGTATAATAGGAACAATGTTTTAACGTGATTTTATTCTTTTAACAATTTTGTCGTAATATACGTAATTTTAACTTAGAATAATAATGGAAAATGATATATTTGTAGAATACTTTTTATGCCATCATTGTGTTGGCGAAATAAAGTTATTTCTGTCTGACTGACAACTCACGTAACTCGATGTACCTGGAGATCCCTACGTTGTAGCTTATGATCCTTATGGTAATTGGACGGTGCAATCTAAACGGGAGGCAAGGGAAAGGAAACATAACACCAGCCAGACCACCCCCTCGGAAGCCATGTATAAGCCTGTTCCCCACAGATGAAGTATACATTCGGAGGTGTAAGCAAAGGTGGGCTGCTAGTAGTGTTCAATCGGTATGTGTAGTTACAATGGCTCTGTCCTACCGAAATGTTCCCTGATCCTTCAACACAGAAACTAGCTGTTGCGTTGATCACAGGGACAGGCATGGCTTTGTCTTCAGTGATATTGCGTTCCTGGAAACATTTAAAGTATTCAGTAACATTAAATCCTTGGAAATCTAGCATTTCATTTCGTAACCAGGTGACATTTTCGTTAGCCTCAAAAACGTTAATGCAAGCATCTGGGTGCAGGGTACCCTCCTTGCCATCTGCCCCAGGTGTATATCCCTGGTGTACCACTATATACTCCAATACTGCTTCGTAATCAGCCTGTACCATTTTCATAGCATCAGCATAATAGAGAGCAGTTGAAGCCAGGCTTCACAGCTACCCAAATGACAGGGGCAATGACACTAGCAAATCATTTTTGTGCATAAATGAGGGAAGTAGCCCACACACCCAGCAATTCGTGGCATTAGTAGTACTGTGTACCTGATGAAGCATCTGAACAAAAGCATTTTGGGCATAAGTCTGTCTATGTCTTTCTTTATGTGGGGCCAATGTGATAAACGAGTGCTCAGCTGGAACCGGGGTGGTCCCTATCAAGGTGTGCACGGGATGTTGTTCCTCTAAGTACCAGACCACCCCAAATACGACAAGCAGGGAAAGCAAAATTATTACAACAAACATTATTTTACTCTTAGTGGACCAAGAGGACCAAACAGGACCATCTGGAGTGGGGCACGGAGCCGCAAAGGGCTGCTCCTTATCAGGGATAGGACGACCAAAGGGATACATTTAGAAAACTTCAAGGGCAACTTATAGGTGTCACAATGGAAAGAAAAATTCACGGGCTAGAGCCACTATTGCAACAACAGTACCAGAGGGCACAAATCACCCAGTGTCCGTCTAGAGCCTCGCTGGCAGGCAACGACTGTGCTATGAAGCACTCCCACGGAGGAGCTGCGCAATCACAGCCCTTGCAGAAAAAACAAATCCTTCTTCTTTCAGGATAGGGCACCCTCCCTCCTGGGCAAATACCCTCAACTATCCTGTCCAGTGTCCTAGGCAGTGCACCAGTGTGGTTCACCCTAGACTAATACAGGCACCTTAGGCACAGCACCTGCGCCCTAAGCTCAAGTTCTTCCCTAACTCCTAGACTGTTCGGCTGGTGCACCGTTCTTCTTTCGAGGCCTCAGATTATATTTCGTTATTCCAGGCACTGTTTCATCAACAAAAAGGGACAGAAACTCAGGATCAGATGGGCATCGAGACTCAGATTCCGGTGTATTTGAGACAGTGTTATCCGGGGCGGCCCTTATCTCTGGTGGGATCGCCTTGGACAGGACTGCATCACTTTCTTCGTTCGTCTGCGCCCACCTCAACCGGGCGTCAGAGAAGGGAACGAAGCGTGGTACCCTCTCACATTCCTGATCACCGATGCCTGCGTTGACCCAACGGTCGTACGGGAGCAGTAGAGGTATCCGTGTAACGTGTGAACCGTGGATCCAGTGTTTTCTGCCGTCTACTTTCACAGCTGTACGGGTGGCAAGAAGGACGAGGAGAGGCCCTTTCCACCTCGGCTCCAAACAGCTTTCCCGTTGAAAATTTCGAATGAGTACAAAGTTGCCAGGCTGTATTTGATGCCCAGGCCCCTCTGGTACTGGCTGTAGCGTGGCTTGTATCTGTTGGTGAAGAGAACGAAGATCTTTAGACAATTCATACAGATAGTCTACAAGCAGGGGGTACTCTATCTCGGAAAAGCGCCTGGGTCTTGGGACGCCCCAGACATTAGCAGGACGTCCGAAGACCACCTCATACGGGGACAACCCTGTTCTAGAATGCGCTGTCGCTCTGGTAGATAATAAAGCCAAGGGTAACGCATCTGGCCATCACAGTCCTGTACTTTCTTGAATCTTTGCTATCTTCAGTTTGAGAGTACCATTGTACTTCTCAACCAGACCTGCTGACTGGGGGTGATTAGCTGCATGAAACTTCTGCTTATTATGCAAACCTGTGCACACCAATTCAATGACTTTTGAATTGAAGTGACTTCCACTGTCACTCCAAATCACGCGTGGCAACCCATAGCGCGGGAAGTACTCTTTTAGAAGTGCCTTCGCCATAGCTGTATTCTCTTTAGTGCGGTAAGCATCAATCCATTTACTGAATGCGTAGATCACTACTAGCACATACTTTAGGTTATTAATTTGTTCCATTTCGATGAAATCCATCTGGAGAACCTCAAAAGGGAAGGAAGGCGGTGCAAAGTTACCAGCGGGTGTAGGAGTACCTTTCCCAGGGTTATGTTTCAGACAAATGATGCAATGCTTCACTAGGTGCGTGGCTACCTTAGCGATATTATCATTCTGCCATACTGGGTCCAGTAGCTTGCATATTCCTTTGGCACTAATATGCGCTGGGCCATGGTAACAACACGGAGCACATATGAATTAGGCAGCAGCCATCGCTGCTTCCCAGACAAGTCAGTCCAACACCCATCCTTGTCCAAGCGACCTGTTCTCTCCTCCCACATTGCCAATTCATCTAGAGTCGCCTCACCCTGGATTTCCCTGACATTTTCCAATATGTCCTCGAACATTCCATTGTCTGGGACCCACCTAGCAGGACCTGCCACCAACATCTTTTTCATCTTTGATCGAGCTGTCTCCTTAGCTGTCTGGTCTGCGAAAGCATTTCCCCTCCCAACATCATCTGTAAAGGCTTTATGAGCGCTACATTTCACTATTGCTAACTTATTGGGAAGTGTCAATGCGGACAGCAATCTATGTATCAATGGCCCGTTCTGTATCCGCAGTCCATGCGAAGTCAAGAACCCTCTCTCCGCCCAGAGGTGCCCAAAATTATGGGCCACCCCAAAGGCGTACTGGCTGTCGGTGTAGATATTAACAGCCAGTCCCTCACTCAACTCACAAGCCCTGAGGAGGGCAACCAACTCTGCAGCTTGGGCCGATTGGTGTGGGATACGAGATGTCTCAACTACAGTGTGTAACGTTGTGATTGCATAGGCTGCAGTGGTGGTGCCATCTGGTAATTTGAAACAAGAGCCATCGACATATAGTTCCCCTTGGGGGTCAGATAAGGGAACGTCTGTCAGGTCTACCCGTCCCTTCGTTTCTTCCTCAGTCCGAAATAAACAATCATGGACATCATTGTCCTTTTCTTCCGACGGGAGGGGTAGTAATGTGGCTGGGTTCAGAGTAGCACATCGTTTGATGGTAATGTGCGGAGCAAACAGAGTCAATTCATAGCCAGTCAGACGCGCACTAGTAAGGTGCTGCGTCTTTGTCTTATTCAATAGGGTATCCACAGCATGAGGTACCATGACTGTGAGGTCCGTATCAAGGATGAGCCCTGCCGATTGTCTGATAGAAACTGCCACCGCCGCGGCAGCTCTCAGACAGCTCGGGAGCGCCCTGGCGACATTATCAAGCATGGCAGAGAAGTAGGCGCAGGGTCTCTGCTTACCACCGAAACCCTGTGTTAGAACAGAAAGCGCGCAACCGTCCACCTCATGCACGTAGAGCACAAAAGGCTTCTGGTAATCAGGAGTACCAAGCACAGGAGCAGAGCAAAGCGCAACCTTTAATTGTTCAAAAGCTTGCTGGCATGCAGGTGTCCAAGGCAGGGGTTCATGCACATCTTTGGTGGTCAGGTAAAGAAGACGTTTTGTTAATAGGGAATAGTTAGGGATCCAATGCCGACAATACGATGTTATCCCAATGAACGCTGACGCGTTGGGTCTTAGGAACAGACATATTATTAATAGCAGCTATGCGCTCAGGTGTTAGTCTGCGACCCTCCTTCGACAGTAGGTGACCTAAATAGGTGACCTCCTGTCGACAATATTGAAATTTGGAAAGTGACACCTTGTGTCCATGATGCGCCAGATGCAACAATAATTTAACTGTGGCGTCTTTGCAACCATCCTCATTGTCCGAGGCCACAAGGAGGTCGTCAACATACTGCAACAGCACATTACCAGGGGGAAGCTCCAAAGAATCCAATTGAGCTTTCAAGGCTTGGCTATAAATACTAGGACTTTCAGTATAGCCTTGTGGAGCACGGCAGAATCTAAAGCTCCGACCGGCTAT
This sequence comes from Calotriton arnoldi, assembly GCA_963921515.1. NCBI lineage: Eukaryota > Metazoa > Chordata > Amphibia > Caudata > Salamandridae > Calotriton > Calotriton arnoldi. The sequence goes on along the minus strand of CAWUFW010019774.1, from coordinate 29,044 downwards.
TGCAAATCCAAACAGATATCTGCTATCTGTATGGACTGGTATGCTGAAGAAAGCATTCTTTAAGTCAATTACAGAAAATAATTTTGCTGATGGGGGGGATCATTGTCAAGATCGTTGTAATGTCCGGGACCACAGGGTACTGGGGAACTACGATCTTATTTACCTTTCTGAGGTCTATCACAAAACGGTAAACGTCAGGGTGGGCATCAGAAGAATCCAAGGGTGTCTTTTTAAGAATAGGAAGAATAGGGCTATTACACACATTCGCCACAGTCTCTTCAACCACGCCAGACTTAATCAAATTCTGTATTATTTGCAATAGGGCCTTTTCACCTGCCTGGGATATCTTGTACTGGGGAATACATGGCAATTTAGCATTGTCTCTGATCTGTATAGATACTGGCGGGATTTGGAGTAACCCCACATCCGTGTCTCCTGTAGCCCATAACGTACGTGGCACATCTCTGAACTCAGCGGGAAGGGGGGCATCCTTTGCGAAGCACTGTTTGGCACGAGCTACCTGCGGTCCAACAGTCATGTAAACACCGTCTGGAGAACAAAAAATTGTTGCATGCAACCTTTTTAACAAATGGAGTCCTAACAAATTTTCCCCACAATTTGACGTCAGTAAAAATGGTGAATTGACCATAAAGGGGCCAATAGTCAACGCAAGAGGCTTGGAAATTGGGCTAATGACCGGCACACCTGAAAAACCCACCGACACATTGTTTTGGTCAGACAGAGCTGCCCCAGGACCAGTGAACGGGAAACCGAGCTATTCATAGCCCCTGTATCAACTAAAAATCTTTCAGTAGTACCCTGTAAATCGGCAGTGACGTAAGGTCCTGTAAGAATCTCACCTGAGTTTCCACAGGAACGTCACGGAACTTGAAGCTAGGTCCACAACTTCTCCCTATCACCGATTGCGCCAGACTACGTCTAGGCTACAATGGTAACCAGGGGAAGAAGGGAAACAAAACAAGGAAAGAAGGAGAAGAGATCCCTCGTCGCCACCCAGGAGCCACAGGTTTCGTCAAAGCAAAATAAAAGGCTGCAGATAGGAGAGAATCAGTAAACACATTAGGTGATAGAACAACCCTCTCTTATGTGTGAATCTTTGTTCTTTTCTTTCCTCTACCTTGTTATTCCCTTCTTCTTTTATTGGTAAAACAGGAATACAATATAGTGTGAAACATATGTCTGGTGCTGGAAGAAACAATAATACATATATTTAATAAAGGGGAAATCAAGAGATCAGGAATCACTGTAATAGGTAAGTATAGTTATGCCCACCTATGAATCAGTCGTAGCTTGTCATACTTCATAACCATCTGTCACGACAGGATTCAATAAGGAGCAAAAGGTAACCTTAACTACAGGTATTTGCACCCTCTCTCTCTAGTGGCCCCAAGAAACGGGATGGAGCGGATGCCCACAATGCCCCGAGCACCGATGCAGGTAAACGAGAGGTACATGCCAATAAACAAGAAACACAAAAGTGCAGCGCGTAGCGCTGTTACCGTAACCACATTAAACCAGCTGTGGTCTTTTTCTTTTCTTTTCTTCTTTGCAGATATCAGGAGACTTTCACTAGGGGGAGCGGAGGAGATGAATGACCCGATGCGCGACCGCCACGCCAAACGCCGGTTAAGAGTGAAAGATGCGACGACCCGGAAGAGAAGTCAGGGAAGCGGAAACAGGTCCAGGAGCTTGAGCGCGAAGCGCTGTTGCGTGAGGAAGGCTTGGTTTTCTCCTGCCTGGCCCGTCCTCACGCATGCGCGTCTCCCGCTGGTGGCCATCTTTGTAGTCCCGCGATCCCGGCTTGGCAATCGTGACAGTTCCATGCTGATCTATAGGCACAGGAACTGGTCCCTCGCCCTGTCCTCGGTTGTCCTAGCTGTGAGACAACCCTGTCACTTCGTCCATGTCATAGTCATCATAATAGTACGGTCGTCCTCGGGGGTTGTCAAAATAATTCCCGCTCTGCCTATTGTGTGATGTATCCTCTGACTACATCCCCCCTCTACCTCCTGTTCCTCGTCCGCGTCCTCGAAAACCCCGATCTCTCGGGGCCTCACCTTTCTGTATCAACTCCGGACACTAGTTCCGCCAATGTCCCTCCTGCTTGCAGTACGCACATTGATTGAGCCCGAGGGGCGTGTTTGAAGCACCACCCCTGCCAGACCAGGGCGGCCGTTGGGCCGAACCCGAACCTCTACCTTGTCCACTTCCCCTCGCAACTTGCTGCATCAATACCTTCGTCTTCAAATCCTTTGACTTTTTCTCTACCCTTTCCTTGTCCTCATTCTCTCTATGTTCGTAATACTGTGCCATACTCAATATCACTGACGGGGATGAGGTCGTCCAAGTACTTTCCGAAGCCTGCAACCGTGTTGCAGTCTCGGGAAGCAAGTTGGTGACAAATCTGTTGACAAATAAACGAACACCACCCTCCTGTGACAGGTCCTGACCACTAAAATCTAAAAACAACCCTTCAAATCTGGTAAAGAAATCCGACACACTTTCATCCTTCTTCTGGCGACATGCAGTCAACTTATCCCAGTCCACTCTCTTTGGCGGGATAAGTGAGTGCATGTATGTTATAATACGCCCCGGCAAAGCGAGGAGCTCCGCTTTCGGCTTGTCGCCGGGCTTACGCTCCTTATCCCAAGCCCTGATCTCATCCCACGTGCCCCCCAACTCTAGTGCATGATCCTGTGTATGAACCTGCCTCCATATATCCACCGATACCAACAGACCAAAAAATAACTCTATATCAGCTAGCGTCATTACTGTGGAGGAGGCCGCTTCCGTCAATTCTTTATAATATGCAGTAGGGTTTTTCCGGGGGTCCGGCAGCTGGCTCTTTAAGGATTGGACCTCACTCCTCTTCCAAGGAGTATAGATCCACTGTTCCTGAAACCGAGCGTCGACCCGTGGTCTAATCACAGCATTGGTGGAATCGCGCAGTTCTGGAATTTCAGGGTGGTAAATAGGATGAACTTCCCTCATGGGATGCTGTGTCCCCATCGTCAGAACCTTCAGGAGCAATCTGCCTCTGTAACCCACTAGTGTCGTTATATTGCTAAAAACCTCATTGGGAGCCATACCTGCAGCATATACCCTATCCCGTATGTCATATATTATTTGCGGTGCAACACCTTGAAAACACTGTTCCCACAACCCTATCAGCATTGCTGACATGTGCTTAAGGGCATGCTGCTGTATAAACGGCTCGTAATCTTTCATCACACTCCACACATCCTCCACACTATAGATCGGATTCCGAGCCCACTGAGCTGCTTGATTCGCCACCATTCGCTTTTCCTCATCACCCACTGCAGAACGCACCAACACTTTATCCATTCGATCTCGCGCTGCTGCCCAGTTCACCTCATGTACTCCACGCGCAGAAGTTTCGACATTCAACTGTGCCTGGGGTGTCACACTCACGCGGGAAAGAGCAGAGACAGGTACCATCATGTAGGGAGACAGAGTGGTTGGGGTGAAAGGGGGAGTAGCAGTCGATACAGAACTAATAGACTGGGCGGGGGAGCTAACAGCACCCGTCCCGGTGACTGGTGTGAGTTGAAGAGAAGCAAGAGGGGCCGGGGCTGAAGCGGTAGCGGTAGCGCTAGAAACAGGAACGCTAGAAGGGGCGGCACTAGAGGCCAAGGACTGAGATGTTGGGACTGCCGGGTATATCCGTTCAGGGGCATAAGGAGGAGGAGGGCGAGAATCCAATAGCTCTTCGACGAAATCATCACCTTCCTCTCTAGTAACATAACATTTATCTGTCTGTAACCGAAACTTTCTATCTGCGCATTCTATACCCTTCTCTATCTTTCCTCTATCATAGGCTACTGCTTTCTGTGTTATAGTTTGCATCTGCCTCTTCCAGGCCTCTTTCTCTGCTCTCAGTCGTCGCTGCTTTGCTTCTTTCTGCCATACTCTTAGAGAATCAAACATCGACTGTCTACTCCTTCTAGTGAACAACTTGTCCTGCAAGAAATTCAATTTCTGTTCATCAAATGAGCCAGTAAGCAGCCACTGTAACTCAGCATTGTCCCTCGTATATTTATGCCACAATGTGCTAAACATAACAGGGCCAATACCATGTTTAACGTATACGTCAAAATAACCTAACACTTGCCATGGCAGTGATGATGACCATGACTAACTTCATGGCAGCCCCCTCTAACACTTGCCATGGCAGTGATGATGACCATGACTGACTTCATGGCAGCCCCCTCTGGCATATGGAGTTACTGACATGGACCTGCACACAGCAACGACCCGATCGGAGCAGTAGCCATTTCCTGACACCTTGCTACAGGGCTCCACTTACCAGGATCCCCCCCTGGACCTTGCTCCCTCCAGTCCTTTCCTCTTCCTCAAAGAGCAGACTGGTCTTGGCAAGCAAGCAGGCACTAGTGCTCCAGTTGCAGGTGGTCTTCGATGTCTGTGGGTGATGGCCCCTCACCACGCTGGGAGACTGGCAGGCCTTAGTCTTGTAAAGCTTCTCGTCACGTGGCCCATCTGGCGGCTTGACAGTTGACCCTTTTGCGGGCCTCGAGCTCCCCTTCTTATAGTCCATTTCCAGGAAACTAATGTGGTTTAGGGTCTGAGTTTTTGAAGTTCGTGTAGAGGGTCTGCTTCCTTTTGAAGTGCCCTCTCCTCTGCCCTGTCAATTCTCCAGAAAGCTGTCTGCCACAGCAGGAACGTCTCCATATCTGATAGCTCCACAACACCGGCCATGGTAGTGACTAGCGGTCCACACCTGGATGTCAGCCACAGTGATGTGTGTATCGACAGTTACAGCTGGGCCCCAGCCGTACTCTTTATGATTCTCTTATGAGCCCCACCTCCTTCGTGAGATGTTCGCAGGCCCTACTTCAGTGGCCTCTCTCTGAATCAAAGAGCACCCTTTGAAGTGTACAGGAGAGCCTGTGATCTGGTGTGTGTCCCACTCAGCTCACATGACTGTAGCAGCAATCCATAAATCTGTCTGGCTCCAGTCAGCCCTTGTTCCCCCAAAATGGAACCCAGAATCTTCCATGTATTGTACCATCCACAGGCACACATACACCCAGCACATACATATAACCCACACGCACTGCACAGCGCTACAAACTAACTTGATGTAGGCCAAGGGGAAATAAAGCACCCAGCAGGGGTACTATTATATGAGTGAGCCTGTAGGCCTTACTCCAGTGACACAGGTAAAAAGGCCTGTTCACTCCTACTGATCACATTGACCATCATGAGGGTAGCGCTTTGGGCATCCCTCCTGGTCCAACAATACCGCAATCCGTGAGACAGGCCTATGTCATGGCCCATATACATGATCTGTGTTTGCTCATGACGACAAAAATCATCACCATGTATCCAGACATCATTGCAGCTGGGCCACTCTGGGCAGGGGTACATGTCCATCGCCATGCAAGTTGCATTCAAATCAGGCATGACTGCATAATAAACAAGACTACATTAACACCTTAGATTGTGTGAAGGTCAAGGGCCTAGAACATTTTAATTTTGATTTGTGATAATAGCTAACAGAGTGTGCACGATTGCCAAAACATAAGACCAGTCTATCATTAGTCGTGCTAACAAAAAACCCAGAAATGTAGCAAAAAGGAAATCTTTCATTCTGATGTTTAGAGAGCTACTTGTAGTGAGCAACATGTTCAAGGTTGTTCGGTCAAGCATAAAGCTAATGTGAAAGAAAGCATATTTTTGAGAAAAATTTGCCTTTTGGACATATCTCTAACTGAGGCATTGTTCATGGAGTGATGCAAATGCAAGGGGCTGCACAGCAACTCCCCCTCTCCATAAAAAAATAATTGGGGAGAAAGATATAGAGATCTAGGAATTTGTGAGGGGCAGACACGAAGGCTAGTTGCTTGGAAAAAATGCTGTAGATCCGATATCAAGATGCAGACCTGAAAGGTGCATAGCGGTCTTCGGGGATAATGCATGGCTTGGCACAAAGTAGTGAGGAAAAGAACTAATTAGCCAATACCATTTTTAGGTGGCTGATCATAATATAGATATGAAAGTAAGTTAGGGGTTAAACAAATCATTACAGATAGTAGGGATGTGCGATATAAGATGCTTTTGGTTTTTCTAGTATTTATCTTGTTTCATAATATGACTGCTGAGATAACAATAACAGTTTTCATTACTCTGATACACGTTTGTGTGATGATTGTATATAATAAATAACCAATCAATATAAACAATTGCTGAGTGTGCCTACTGCTTTCAGGGATAAGGGCGAGGGTCTGCTCAAATACAAATAACCCCTGCAGATAAGAGCATCCCAGATGGTTGTCTGACTCATAACACTCTAGATGAGCCTAACTCGTTATGTAAAAGAGTGTAAGACACCTGCCCGTTTTCTTTTTTCTGACGATGGGGCAATAAGCAAACAGCCTTCAGGGCTGTCGTGCTTCTAATTTGAAACAATAGGACACACCTAAACCAGGCACTCCAGAGAGGAGGCAAATGTACTGCTTCACCTTTAAATAACACACGTAAAACAGCACTCCCAAAAGAAGAGAGGATAAAACAAGACCCAGCGCTCGCTTAAGGCAAGGCAAGAAAACAAATTCAGGTGCATTTAAAGTGACACACACATATTTATTAATCCAATACTTTGAAAAGGAAGGCAGAATACATCGGTTGATGCAGACTCCCAAATATCAAGTAACTTGGGCACAAAACCAGAATAACATGTCATGTATATATACATGGAGCAGAGAAACTTAGAGATTATGTACATGAAGTAATTAAGAGGAATACATCAACTAGCGAGTGTTCATCATTCTGCCACCTCGACTGGTGGAGCCCTTGTCAGCCCAGGTGGAAGACTCGATCGGGACTCTCAAAAGTTCAGTTTTCTTGTGACAACACGTCTGCCCCACAAGTGAGCTCCTGTCTGGTTGCCAAGATCCCCTGCATTAATACCTTTTACTCAACCTGAGGCGAAGGCTCTAGAAACCTCGCCCCCTTTCTTCTGTTACAGAAAACCGAGCTGATCGTTCTGGTCTGTGTCAAGGTCAAGACAGAAGCTGGCCAGACCCCTGTATTTTGACTCCGAGACAGAGCTGTACATTCCACACATTTCTCTGGCAACAACAATCTCTGCCCTGAAAGGTACCAAGCACGAATCCCACACAATATGTTCTAGTTCAATCTGCTCAGTGAGGAGCGAAAACAAGTGAAGAGCAAAAACATCCCCTCCCCACCTTGCAGCTGTGTGCGAGCACGGAATATTGAGTCTGTTACACAAGATGGAGTCAGCACAGAAAATGGAGTCAATTACAGAAGATGGAGTCAATGGTCAATATATCTTCTTAATAGCACTACAGGGGCTAAGGAAACCTTTCTGTGTGTGGCCCTAGTTTTGTTGGGTGAGGTTCATGATATGGCACCCGGTCGCACGGATCGAACCTTAGGGATCTTTTAGCGACCTGAAACCCTGAAGTCGTTGATACACAGAAGTTAACTGAAGACATCCAGAGGTGTTTAGTTTAGTGATCCGGGTCAGAATTAGGAACGGTACCCCCTTACCCCTACTAAGATTAGTTAAGTGCTTAATAGATACAAAGGATTAACTCTTATCATGTGTACAGAGCTTGAGTCTTTTGTGAATAATATAAATATGTAGCAAAAAACTAATTATCAATAACTAAAAATTACTTATTATTCCATTACATTTAATTTACGTTTCACAATCTACCCCACCAAAATATACAACACACTCCTAAAATTTTATGAAAAATGTATTACACCATTAATATGATACATTTTAAATTGAATAATTATTGTCAATTAAAGAATTTATTATAACCTAATTAAAAATAAATTTACTTCCAACCATGTACCCCAACAAAATCCAAACCCCCACATAAAATTTTAGTTAAAAAAATTTAATTACTCAATTAACATCATTAATTATAAATTAAATAGTTATTACTAAATAAAAATATAAATATTAATTACTTAGAAGTAATTTACTTCCCACCCTGTACCTCCATAAACCCCACAGTCCACACCTAAAATGTAAATAAAAAAACACAAATAAAATAGTTAATTATCAAATATATAATTAATATTAATTAATTAAAATCAATATTTTTACAAGTCAATATTTTGTACTCGATATTTTGTTTCAGCACTACCACTTCCTTTCAAGCTTCTTACATGTCAGTTCGAGCTCCTTTAACGATTAACTATACCAAAGCGCAGCTGGTCTCCTGCGTAATTTCAAATTAGTGAGGGGGTTACTTTATCCAAAGTGCCAACAATCCCCTGCTCATATGCTAGACAGTTGTCCTCAACTGATTTACAGGGATCAAAGATATTAGGAAAATGCAAGAGGGAGTTCTTCATTGGTCTACTCAATTTAGACCATGGCCTCCCTTTCCTTGCAAGGCCTGGAACTGTTCGGGGGGGACTAAAATGCTTCACCAATATATTGAATGATATCAGGGCATGGTCAGTCCAGTGCATTGGAAGAATATCTTTAACAGATATGAGGCCATCTGGGGCAAATATAAGGTCCAAAGTATGCCCCACCTTATGTGTGGGCCCATGCACTAGTTGATGGAGACCCATAGCTTCACATGATCCCTGCAGTTCTTTAAATGGGGATGCGGAGCCTCCTTGTGCTCACAGATTGAAGTCCCTCAGGACGAAAATATTTGAGTGAGCGAGCGCCATATTGGAAATTACTTCAATTAACGGGTCAAGAAGAATGTTTGGGAGTCCTGGTGGTCTGTAACACAGGATGCCCTGGAACGCTATACCTCCCTCAGTTTTTGGAGCAAAACCCAAAAGGGCCACTTGACTCATCAAGTTAAAGCATTGAGAATTTCCACTTTTCCTTATAGATGACTCTTCCCCCTTCCCCCTTTTTATTAGTGTGTGGTTTGTGGAAAGCTTTAAATTCTAGTGGGCATGTCAGGCCTAAGATTGCCACTGAGTCAAGGGTGGTCCATGACTCTTATAAATAATACATCCCAGTTCCCTGACTCTAGTATCTGATTAATCTCCTCCGTGTGTTTTTTTTTTTTTTAGTCCTCATATAGCAATATTCTAAGGATTGGAGGTGTCAGGGGCCCATTTCCTTTTTGGAACCGACTCTTTAGGGCATCTCCTGGGTAGTCAAATCTTGTGTGTGGAGCTTGTCTACTTGCCCTCTATGCTTGGGCCCCTTTTTGTCCATTCCGCGTGCAAATTCGATCTGGGCTGAGCTAGTCACTTTGACTACTCCTTCAAGTTCCACTTGAAAGCAAGTATTGCATTGCCTAATCATAGGACCAGACAATTCATTTATTCATTTATTCGTGGCTTAGTTTATGAATTTTGGTTTTCCCAAATATTCCAAAATTTATTTCTCTTTCCCTTATGGCGGCTCGTGTCTAGTGAGTGTGTTCTGTGAACAGAGGCTAGCCAATCTCTATATAGTGGGGGTGAACTTTTTATCCAATTAATACATATTTCTCTTCTTGCTAGAAGTATTAATATGAAGAGTATTTTCTCCTGGTCTTTACTCAACTTTCTTGCTCCCCCATCTAACTGGCTTATCCCAAAGATAACCAAGTCTATACTCACCACAATCTGCCGTCCCAGTATTTTCGACAATGTCTTACCCGTGTCCATCCAAAATTCCTCCAGGCTTGGGCACTGCCGGAACATATGAAGATTGTCTGCACCCACCTCTCCACACTTGGGACAGCTTCTCTTTCTTTGGCCTTTGATTTTCGACAGCCTCTTTGGAGTCCAATATGCTCTATGGATAGTGAATAGATGGTTCCTTCTTAATGGAGCAGATTTCACAATTTTCCAACACATAGCTGTAGATACTTGCCATATGTGCTGAATATCTAAATCCGGCAGTGCGCTTCCCCAGATCTCATCAGGAATTTTGTAATCGTCTTCAGCTTCTTGTATCAATGCCCAGTACCAGTATGCGACTTCTCTTTTTTATTTTATTGCTCTGTATCATTTCCTCTGCTGCCCCATTGCCATTTTCAATGTCCTTTAGATTTTTGGCCCAACTGGTTAACTGGTAATACTTAAATCTCGAAATTGTACCTCTAGTTTGTTCTCTCAGGGCCTCCCATTCTATGAGAGAGTTCTGTATCAATAACTCACCCCATTTTGTAATGTTATTTTCTCTGAGGGGATTTGCTAGTCTATCTTTTAGGTAATCTGGAGTTCCCGGGAATTCCAGATCGGCGCATATTTGCTATAATATGGAATTTTGAGTGTCTTCCTCATCTGGAACCAGAGTGAAGCTGCCGCCTTCAGGGTTTTTAGCTTTATTTTCTTGAAGAACTTGGGATGGCCAAATTTATAAAGATAGTAGCTTTCTTTCTCATTAACTGCCGCCTTCAAATGATCCGGGTATTGATCGAAACTTTCCAATAGTTTCCTTACATTTTTAAATTGAAATGCTCTGCAATATTGTAGTATATCAGGACTAGCGATTCCTCCTTGCGTTTTATTTCTTCTCAGCTTCTTCCAAGCTATTCTTGTACCTTTTGCGGCCCAGATGAAGCTGCTCAATTCCCCTTGTAATTTTTTTATTTTGTCAGTATTAAATTCTAATGGAATATTACCAAACAGATAGGTAAATTTTGGAAGTATGGCCATTTTTATTATATTTGATCTTCCCATAAAAGACAACGGTAAACCCCCCATACTTTTAGCAATTTTCTCACTTGTTTGTGAATTCTCTCGAAGTTTATATTTGGGATCTTATTTATATCCACTGTGAGGTCAATACCTAGATATTTTATTTTGTCTTTTACCCTTGGGTCTTGAGAATTATTGTTCCATTCTAGAAATTCTGTTTTTGCGTGATTTGCAAGGTACCCTGATACTGCTCCGTACTTTTCCAGAATTTCTTCAAGTCTAGGGAGGGACGCAGTTATGTTGCTTGTAAAGACCATCATATCATCCGCGAAGAGAGCAGCCTTCTTTTCCCATCCCTGGTGGCTAAACGATATTATCTCCTTTTCTTCTCTTATCAGTTCCGCTAGTGGCTCAATGTAAAAATCAAACAATAAGGGGGATAGCGGGCACCCCTGCCTAGTGCCCCTTTTTATCATAATTTCTTCGGTTAACACACCGTTTACTAAAACTTTTGCTGAGGGGCTTTTGTAAATTTGTTTGATTGCATTCAAAAAAGTGTCACCTAGGTTAAATTTCACCAAGGTTGCGTTTAAGAAGTCCCAGCTCACCCTATCAAATGCTTTGGCAGCATCCAGGGTTATAATTGATAGAGGGATTGTATTATGTATTGCTATGTCGATTGCTGTAATGAGCTCATGTATTAATTCTTGAATATGCCTCCCTCCGATGAAGCCTTTCTGATTTATGTTTATTACTGAACCCGCAATCTTCCCCAATCTTTTTGCTAAAATTTGAGTATAGATCTTGTAATCTGTATTTAAAAGTGAAATTGGTCTGTAGGATTCACTCAGGGTTGGATCTTTCCCTGGTTTAAGTATGACAGTGATTGTTGCTTCGTTCCAGGATACTGGAAGAGATCCTTTTCCTATATATATTTCATTTAGAAGTTCTGTCAATGGGATAGCTATCACTTCTCTCAGATGCATATATAACTCGTTTGGGAGGGCATCTGGACCTGCCGCCTTGCTTTTTTTAATCTCTTCAGAGATTCCAGAACCTCTTCCGCAGTAATACCTTGATTAAGCTCTATATTTTGCTCCTGTGAGACATTTGGTAGTGTTACTTTTCCCACAACTGCTAGAATCTGCTCTTCTATAGCCACCTTCTCCTCTGAGTATAGTTTCTTGAAAAATTTCACGAATTCTTTTCTGATTCCACCCTCTTCTGTAGTATACTGTTGGTCTTCTTTTTGTAATTTTGTTATCTTATTTCGTGTTGCCTCTATTTTTAGTTTCCATGCCAGTAATTTCCCACAACCTTCTCCATATTCATAGTGTGATAATTTGCTTGCTTCCCATTTGTCTTTCACAATTTTTTCCAAAATGTCTCCCAGGTCATTTTTTTTTTTGCTTTCTATCCTCTTCAATACTAGTGATTTCTTGCGTGGTATTGGTCCTTTTATTTAGTTCTTCGTCCAAGGTCGTTATCTCTTTTTCAAGTTCCCTGATCGTGTTTCTTTTAGATTTATTTTTGTGGGATGCGAGACAAGTTATTCTACCCCTGATAAAGGCTTTATAGGCTTCCCAAGCAATCTGTTTCGTAGTGCCAACTTTATTAATTTCTCCTCCGTGTGTTTTACAGGTGATCTGGTATTGAGTAGGCCACAGCGTAGGTAAGTAGATTTCCTGCTGTGGTCACTCAGAAAGTGCTTAGATTCCACCTCACTCATAGTGGGTGAGGAGAAGGAACTTTTGTTCTGCTTACCTATGTGGAGCAGTTGATCTCGCGTGTAGTGGAGCCTTGGTCCCGTATGGACATGATTAAACTCCTCCACACCTAAGGCACTACCGGCAGCATGGCTGGCGCTGTGCACAGACGGGCACAGACGGGCTTGCCTTTGCCGCCCCTTCGCCCACCGGCATGCCCACTGCGCGGTCACATCATCCGACTGATATAGTCTTTCTAAAACTGAAGACTAGACCGGCACCCAAGATGGTGGTCCACAAACCTCACGCTCTAACAGGCGTGTACGTGAAACACAATAAAACAAGTTAAAAGGTTTAGCAGCAGTACCTCTACATCGATTCAGCAGGGCTATTGACAACGTCTGTCAAGAATAACCCTCCATCTCAATATGTTCAATCTAACATATATTGAGCCGTTAATTCTGTTTTAGGGAAAACTCCTGTATGCATTGCAAAGACTCCATTTAGGACCACTTACAATGAGTGGACAAACTTGGCCTATGTTAGCTACATACACATCAGACTACACTAAGGTTTTGAGGCTCCTGGCCCTCAACCGTCTCCTCTCCCAGGCAGATGCCCTCACGGGTGATAAGCTGCGTCATACAAATCTACATAACATGACATACCAGAGAATGAGAGTCCATCAAAAGAAAGCTGCAATGCTCCTGTGGGGAAAATGCAAAGTTCAAGGACGAATTTAAAAAGAAGCCATCATTTTATCATAATGATGAAAGGAGGAAGGATACAACATGGGGGATAGAAGAGAAATAATAGCTTCACAGAAATATAAAAACTTTGATGAGTGCTATTCTTATTCTTCACAGGATCGTGGAGATAAAAATGCAGAGTCCAGTTAAAGGTGCCCGCTGTTCCCCAGGACCTGATTACCGCTCAACATATCTGCAGGGTAGAGGAGACAGTTGAGGGCCAGGATCCTAACAACCTTGGTATCAGAAAAAAAGAGCAGCTGCAGCAAAAAAACAGGATGCCTCACAGAAACCAAGCCCTTTTTAAGACCAGTACATGGGCTTGGCTGTGCTAGACTGTGTGACGGAAATATTTATACAACCCGTCCTTCTGGAGGCCTTTTAATATGGGTTTAGAACATGCCAAATGTAACCATAAAAAAGTAGAGATAGATAGTAACAACATTTTAGGTTTGTCCTTAAGGGGAAGTAAAGGAAGCAAAGTTGACCCATACAATGTATAGAACCGCACAGTGCAGAGGAACAAAGAATTCCCCATGCTTAAATCACTCCCTCATCATCTTGAAAATAGGACAACTAGTGTGCCTCTCTTGAGCCGCTAGATGGAGTAGCTTAGGCTATAGAGATGGAAAATGAAGCTAGAGGCATGATGATGTTAGAGAGCGAACCCTTATCACCACGAGCAACCCCTGCACTGCAACTCCTATCAATTACTCTGACCCATGGAATGCAGGCCTGTATTGGGAGATTTGCCTCTGACAGACACTGCGCTCCCACATTAGTACAGGGGATTACCAGGGTAGACTCGACTATGTAATCCTAGATCTTGATCTTTGGCATGTAGTAGCAGATTTTGAAATACCACAATGCCCACAGGGAATGATGCCATGCTTGAATCACAACTTCAGTGGCAAGGGGGAGAGGTTGGATATTCGACCCTCCGTATAGATGTGTGTGCAGAGATGAATCCCCCAGTGTTGCAAGGATTCTGCACATACACAGAGCTATGCACAGGATAATAGGACCTCGGAATATGGTGGTGAGCCAACCATAAACCTTAGCACCTAAACCCCAACCCGACTAGCTGTAGCGTCTCATTAGCAACAATGCTACCAATGATTAGACAACCCAGAACACGGTATCTCTCTCTCAGGACTCGCAGTAGCAAGAACACCCTTTCATAACTCACTCATACTTGTCCACAACGCGCGTAAGAAGAGACACTGTATAGTTTAAAATGTTTATTTCAACTAACGTGCTCTAAGATACAGTACACATGCCAGTACTATCAGCATAATGCATAATGATAATATAATCAGCATAGTTACAACTCCATAGAATACAAACGGGGAAAGCATTTCATAAAGCAGTGGATATATGGCTAAATGACAATACCACCCTCCCCGTGCTAGTAGCTAGTTTATTATAAAAATAGAAGACCTCTGGGCTTTGACTAGCGAACCCCCATACCTCACTATCTAGATGCAAGGTTTACATCATCAGACAAACACAGCTCTTCTCTCTAGAAAGGTTTTTCTCCAAGTGTCTCTAAACGTGAAAATCACAATATTAAAAGCACCCGAATTTCTCCATGGCAGCTGTACATAGTGTTGTGTCTAAGTGTGAGGGACTGGCCAGATCAGCAGGAACAAGGGACGTTGTTTTTCGACCTTATACATGTTGTGCAGACGTAGCCCAAAGGGAACAGGAGAAAAGGTGAAAGACAGAAATGCAGACAGTTCTAAAATAGCCGAGCAGAAGCAGAGGCTGGAAAAACAATGGCACAAAGTAACGTGCGCAAAAAGGCATCATGGCAGCCAGGCCTAAGCCAACGTAGCAAGGCAGACCAGGAGGCCACAAACCACAAGACACCAGCAACCAGCATTCCACCAGATATGCAGGGTCATCCCGAGAAACATACCACCACTCATTAAGCACTAATAGGTGTGCAGCTGCATGTTTATCTGCCACCGCAATGCCGCCACAATAGGTGGATTGGAAGCAGACTCGCAGAGTCACCCTAGATTGCCCCCCCCCCCCAAGAACTGTCCCAACATTGCATTTATTTGTCTGAACCATGACATGGGGACAGGGTAGGGGTGATTCTGCAACTGATATAATAAGCGAGAAAGAGATACCATCTTGAATATGGCCGAGCATCCGTATAGAGAAAGGGGTAGGCCAGCCCATGATTTTATTTCTCTCCATTATAGGTGCCAGGTTGCGATCCAAGAAGATGGTCCGAGTATCTTACAGAAAGACCCCCAAATATTGCAAGCCTGATGTGGCCTTGGCAATGTCGTCCAACCAACGACCGCCCCCCAACGTCCCCCTCAGCGACCATATGTTGTCATATGTTTATATTGAGGCCCGACGTCTCGCCGAATACTTTCATGATCTGTACGATCCTTGGGCTCGATCTTTGGGGATCTGTAAGAAAGAATAGTAGGTCAACCGCTTATAGGGCAATTCAGTCAGAGATATCTGTGGACCATTCAAAGCCTCGCACCAGTGCGCCTACTCGAACCCAGGTAGCCAATGGCTCAATAGCCAAGGCAAATAAGAGGGGGGACAAGGGACATCTCTGACTAGTACAGCGCCTAATGGGAAATGGGGATGAGACTCTCCCTGCCACGTGCATCGAGGCCGTTAGGTCCGTATAAAGTAGCTGAAAATAGGCCAAGAATCGCAGACCTAGGTTCAACCGACGCAAGATTATGAAAAGGTACGTCCAACTGACTGAATCAAATGCTTTGTCTATATCGGCCAGTAATAAACCCACAGATCGATCTAAGCGATCCACAGCCGCTGTCGTGTTGTGCGCACGCCGGAGATTATGACGCGTCGCCCGACTGGGCATAAAACCCGCTTGATCTGGATGGATCAAGTCCTTCACATGTGGCATTAATCTGTTGCCCAACATCTTGGCCAGTAGTTTGCTCTCTATATTAAGTAGAGAAATCGGACGATATGAGGGATGAAGTTCCCGAGGGCGACCTGGTTTGGGGAACACCACTATTTCGACGTGTCTCCAGTCCGGGGGCATGTGAGTTATCTCCACAGCCTGGACCACCGCCAGGTAATGTGGACATAGTAGAGATGAATACATTTTAAAGAATTCTGGTGGGAACTTATTGGGGCCTGGTGCCCGTACGGTCCTTGACTCCGACAACGCTACTGTCAGTTCCTCAACCATGAGGGGGACCTCCAAGGATTCCCGCACTTTGACCGACAGTGCCCTTGGGGGCATATCGTCAAAGAATCTTTTGATCTGTGGGATCTTCAACATTTCCTGCTGGGCATATAGGGTTTAATAAAACTGAGCAAAGCTATTCGCCAGAGCTGCTGGCTCAATAAGTATCATGCCGTCCGCCCCGCATACCGCAGGAATATGGGTCGAAACCCTGGCCTGCTGACACAGCCTGTCAAGCAATCTCCCCGATTTTTCCCCCATTGGTAAATACGGCTCTGAGAGGCCAGCCAAGCACAACGCGCCTCCTCCATCAGGTCCCCTTGATATTGCTGTTGGGCAAGGCTGAGTTGTCTACACGTCCTACCGCCATCCGGTGTCCGCCCCAACCCTTCCAGTTCTATAATGCGGGCCTCTGCTTGTATTAGGTGCTGTTTGTGTCTCCTACATTCCGCTGTGCAAAATCTGATGTCTACACCGTGGATAGTGGGCTTTATGGCCTCCCACAAGACCTCAACCGAATAGGCAGTGGTGATAATTAAGGAAAGGTAATCAGTCAAGGCCACGTGGATGTGGGTACGATAAGACTGGTCATGTAGGCACCATGGAGACATTCTCCACCGGAATGAAGGTCTGCCAGGACCTATCAAGAGCCAAACATCGACTGGGGAATGATCAGAAAGCTCCAGAGGCAGAATCGTGGCCCCGGACACCCTGTGTGTAAAACTGTGCGGCACAAATAAATAACCCAGTCTGGAAAAGGACTCATGGGGATGGGAGTAAAAGGTGTAGCCTGCATCATTAGGGTGATACAACCTCCAAATGTCTGTCCACCCCACTAATTCCACTAGAAGCTTCAGGTGGGTCTTCCTCATGCGGCCCCCCCCAACCCGAGGTCCGCCATCTATCCACTTCGGGATTCATTGCATCATTCCAGTCCCCACCGACCACTGCCAACACATCGGGCAGGTACCCCCATATCTCCACCAGGTGATACACACAACTCTAACTGAGTGGCATACACATTGCCAATTACTATTTGTTTCCCACATAGATTCCCATGAATTAACATATATCTACCCTGAGGGTCTACCCACCGCTGTTTCAATGTGAAGGGGAGCCGACGGTGCAGCAAAATTTCTACCCTCCTGGAGCCCCTTGTAAAACTGGCATGATATACCTTCGTGAACCCATAGGATGTCAAACAGGGGATCTTAGTTCCCATAAGGTGTGTTTCGTGTAGGAGCAGGATGTCTGCCCCATGTGTTTTGCTTGTTTCAGTAACGCCCCTCGCTTTACCTTGCCCAACATACCCCGTACATTCCAGCTCACTATCCGCAGCCTCCCCAGGGCGGCCTCTGTTAAGTTAGTGGACATCCTGATACAAAGGTAACTCACCATCTACTGTCAGAACAGAGGGTCGCCGCCTTTGGAATACACAGATCAAGCAGTGCATAAAAACCCGAACTACAACAATGGAACATCCCCACTCCCTATGCCCCCCACCCCAATACCTCCAAACTGTAGAAGCATCTGTAGCGGCTGGAGCCTCACACCCACCCCAACAGGAGTCATGCAGGGGGCCCAGCCAATGGATCCCCAAACACCCCAGTGTCATAGTCCCGACTGGACTAGACCAGGAACATCTCTCCAGCTGTCCAGCCCTGAAAAGCGATAAAAATTGGAGAGTCCTCCCCAACTGCTGCAGAGGGCGAAAGTAGCAGGAGATCCTGCACTCCTTAAGCCAAGCGAAGCAGCCACCGCCATCTGGGCACTGAAGGACTATCCAGTAGGATTCGTCTTCTGCTCCCTATCGCTGGCTTAGATCGCCACAGTGACCTGGAACAATGCCTGTGCTTCTCTTTCTGTTTCTCCCGTGGATGGTGGGGTCCACCCGAAGAGGATTCTGAACCCCGCGGCGTTTGCGGCTTCAAGTGTCTCACCTCCTCTGTCCATGCAAAGACCACTTCCGGCTTGTCAAAAAACATGGTATTGGGTTTGTATACCATGCGTAGGCGGGCCGGTAACAGGAGCATGTAGGGGCTCTTAAGGTCCTGTAGGCAGGCCTTCGCTACGACTAAAGATTGGCGCTACTGCACTAGCTGATATAGTCTGAAAAGATCATGATTGGGTGAGATTTAAACATGAGTTTCTCTTTAGATCTCGCCATTTTGAGTATAGTGTAGCTGTCATGGTAATTCAAAATCCCGGCCATTACTGGTCTCGGCTGAGCCCCCTGAGGTGGCCGCTGAAGCAAGGCCCAGTGGACATGAAGATAGGGCGTCCGAGGAAATCCACAATGCCAGCTAGCGAGCCAGGAACCACCCCATATCACCCCCCTTGCAATTTTCCAAAAAGCCTACAAAGCGGAGGTTGTTCCTGCGGGCCCACCCTTCCGCGTCCTCCACTCGTGCAGCCAGGCCCCTGGTCAGCGTTTCCAAAGTTGCCACTCTTGCCTGAAGCGTGGATAGTGTATCCTCCATGTTAGAGACCCTTGTCTCAGCCATGTTGATGCGTTCCACCGAAATGCGGAGATCTTGTCTCAGTAGGGTCAAGTCGGAACCCACTGCACCAATCCTAGCCACCAACGTCTCCCTAGACTGCATGATTGCTGCCAGCAGGGCCACATTGTCAGGAACCGCCCCAGAGCCCCCGGCAACTTCCGCCACTTGGGCCCCGGGAAGCGATCCATGGTGCATTGCTTTGATGAGGGGCCCGAGGGTTCTTCATGGCACTAGATAAATCTCTATGCAAGGCCCACTTTGCTGTCTCCTCAATGGTCTCGGCCGTCCCCAGCAGTGGCTGTCAGCACACAGCCCGCTACACAGACTCTCAAGTCTCAGACTATATGTCTCTCTCAGGTAGATGAGGCAGGGGACCAGCCACAGGATAAAGTGGGAGCCAGGGAGCGCCTCTCTCCCCCACAGGCTGCACCTAGGCCTGGCCCGGCCGCTTCTGTGGACGGGAGCGTTCCCCCCAATGGGTGGCTCACCACTCAGCCAGTGACAGGCCTCCTCCACCGGCCACTGGTCTTCAGACTCCGGCATGTTCTCCACCCTCACAAGCACTTGCAGGAGCTAGGTGGCTGTGCAGGCCTAGCATCTCTTCGGTGGTTGGTTGGCACCCAGAATCCAACTGAAGTACTCCGGTCCTCAACATCTGTACAGAGCACTGCTGTTGGCCCCTAGTATCCACACACAGGATTTACCAGCAGCCGTTTGCCCAGCGGGGGAGGGTCAGCACACCACCGCAGGTGCCACAGCTGTCGGCATCTGGGCCCCAAGTACACAGCACAATTCGCGGGCCCCTCCTCCCCCGATGGCTTCGGAGGTCATCGAGGCCGCAGGAGCTCCAGGTCTCTGCAAGACAGCGGCCCCGATGTTTTGTTCCGGGCACCGGTGCCTGCTGCACAGTCCCCCACTCAGCGGCCGCGCCCGCCCGCCCGCAGGCACCACAAGGTCAGCTCAGCACTCCTGGGCCACACGGCAGCTGTCTGCCGAGCCACCAACCAGCAGTCTAGCCCCGCGGACAGGCCCCAGCACAGTCCATCCAGCCGAGTGGCCCACGGACTCATGTAGCGTGTGAGTGCAGCCATCAGGCAGGAAGACGAAGGATAGTGGAATGGGCTGTGGGAGCCTGCCTAGAGCGCATCACCATGCTGGACTGCTAGGCCATGTCCCGGGTGGCGAGTTGACTGATTGTAAAACAGTAAATCGAGGAGTGCATCAGGAATGTGTCCTCGCTCCAGCTTTGCTTTCATAGTACATAAATGATGCAGTTAGCCAATTGAATTCCTGCACCCATGACTCCCCAAAGCTGGATGGTTGCTCAGTCCCTCCATTGCTATTTGCAGTTGACACCCGTCTTCTAATCCGTACTCTGTCACGGCAAGAAAATCTGCTTAATGAATTTGTGATCTTCTGTAATGATAGTGGCCTAGAAAAAAACACCTCAAAAACTAAGATCATGATTTCAAGCCCCACAGATTCTACAGAGCCGGGTTTCAGATGATGGGGTCGAACCTGCAAATTGTTGATTACTTAGGAGTCGGGATAGATCAAACCTGTACTTGGAAATCCAACATTAAAAAATGTGAACTGACCTTGTTACATAGTGCATCAGCACTCAAAAAGAGATATAAAGCTACGACCCCATAATCTCTTTCTCCGGCAATCGAAGTGTACAGAGCATTGGCTCAGGCAGTCGCTCTGTATGGGGTGGAAATATGGGGGTTGAGAACTCTAGCCACTTGACTGTCAAAGAAAACAGCTTTTTAAGTTCCTTATTGCGCGTGCCTCAGAGAACTCCTATGTTCCCGCACTTTTTCACCAACGGGCTTAAGAGGATCAACGAAGTAGCCTCTCAGAAACCTCTTTTCTACTGGGCCAGGCTGTGGTCCACCCCTGAGCTACAAGACTATAGACTCATAGCTGAAGAAGTTCTGAATATGGGTAAAGTGAATCTTATCCCATGGTTTTCACACATTAAAACTAATCTCAATAGCCTAGGGTTAAGCACTTTTTGGAGCAACCTTTCACTAATTGATAAAGGTTCTAAGGCCGTAATAAAAGCTGCCTTTTGGAACAACAAGATCAATGCCCCTCACCAAAATTCAAAATATGGGGGCTGGTGGAAGAATTCCTATCAATCAAACCTGCACCTGCACTGGAACCTTATTTGGATGCAAATTTAACCCTCACAGGCTCGCACCTTGTTTGTAAAATTTAGGCTGGGAACCCTACAGGTTAGTAAGATTACATGTAACTGGAAATCTAATTGTACTAAATCGTCACTTTGTGCATTTTGCAACAACATGATTGAAGATGTTGAACATGTCTTACTTTTTTGTCCCGCCTATGAACGACCGAGGCAGTCTTGGATCAAGCCAATTTGCATCGCCCTCGGTGTGCAACATTTTAAAGAAGCCACACGTATTTTGAAATCTCACACCAGCTCTGTCATAATTTTAGGACTGTTACCTATATAGAATTTGGTTGGTGAGGAAGAAGGAGGCTTTTTTGCTATGATGAAAGAACGATCTGTACCTTTTTAATCAAAACTTCACTTACTTTATCCAAACTTATAGAGCTTATAAACTTCTCAGTCTTGTACCTCCAGGACTGGAAGTCGACATGTCACAATATCTCTTATATTTGCATAAGCATTTTATTCTGTCAATTGTGTTCACAAATCCTGGCTATTGTACAGCTTTGATATAGGCCCTTAGATGATACATCACAATATTTTTCCATTGCGCTGTTTGTTTTAAACATTTTAGCTTAAAAATGTGTTTAAATAACTATTTTATGTATTAATAATTCTTTTAAATGTGATCAATTAGTTTTTATCTCTGATGTATGACATGTTTTATGGGCTAGTTCCCAAAATAAAAATTATTATTATTATTATATAGCCCACTAGAATCTCAAACTCCTCCTGCTCCTCCTGTTCAACTTTTGACTATGCACACATAGAAGTGCCAATCCGGGGTTTAAGAAAAAACAGATTTATTACACAAAGTTCAAATACAAATTAAAGAAGATATTGAACGAACAATCTTAATGATATTTTGTCCACAGTTAATTGATTATGATGTATTTCAAGAAGAAAAGGATTGGCCCCCCAAATTATTATTGACATCAATTAGGGGTGGAAGTTTCAATAGGAAAATTTATCTCACGTGTGCTCCAGCCACTTAAGGACTAGTATGCTACAAAGTGGACATTACGATTATCATCTGCATTATACACAAATCAAGCTGGGTGAGCTAAAGGTGGGACACCCCATGTAATGAAAGATGAACCACAGGTTCAAAAGCAATTTCCAATCAAACCAGAAGCCCACAAAGTGTTAGAGATGAATCACAACCTGACCATGGAATAATAGGCCCATGTAAGTCTGCAAGGGACACCTCCGTTTACCACATCTTGAAACCAGATAAATCCATGAAAATAGTATTAGATTTTCACAATTTGAATTTACATTGCAAAATGTATGCACTACAAAATTCACATGGTACAGGATTAAGAATGCAATTAAAATGTAAAAGATATAAAAACACATTAGGCGTAGGAAATTGAATTTCTACAAAATGTTTTGCACCAGAATCATACTACTTAACCTCCTTTACCCTGGGAGGAATTAAGGGACTCATTATGATGGCGGGTGGACATCAGCCCGCCCGTCATCATAGCGGTGATGGGACCGCCCGCCAGACGTGCGGCGGTCCCACCAGCCCAATTAGGATGCGCCCGCCAGTATGGCGGGCGCATCCTGGCCTTTTAACATTGCGGGCGGTGCTGCTGGCTGCAGCACCGTTCGCAATGCCAAAATGCCACGATGGGAATGTAGGGGGATACCATGGGTATCCCCCCAGTGCACCTACACCCTCCCCCCACACTGAGGGGGCCCGCAACGGGCCGCCAAAACCAATCCCCGCCAGCCTTTCCATGGCGGCAGCGCTGCCATGGAAAGGCCTCTTCCAGGGCACATCATAATATGGCGGACAGTGCCTGCTAGGCACCGCCACCATATTAATGGCCCTTTTCCGTCCACCAGGCAATCAGTTCGATTGCCTCCGGCGGAAAAGCGGCGGACGGACTTTGCGTCCACCGCGCTACCCACTGCCATCCTAATTTGGCGGTGGGTAAAATGCTCAGTGATGGCGGAAGGACCGCCACCGCCGGCCCGGCGGTCCTTCCGCCATCATAATGAGCCCCTAAATTCGGTTTTGCATGACTTTCTGAGGGGTGCAAAAGAAGTCCTGGGGAGTTCTTGGCAAGAATATTTATGATATCGCAATTTGATCTAAGTGTAGTTTCCGCTGTTGATAACATATACATCACATGTGATGATATGATAGGCCATTTCCAACATGTAGACAACGTAGTTACCGTGTTGGCAGAAGAGGGATATAAGTTAATTTTCTAGAAATTCTAAATATGCTTTTTAAATGTAATGTTTCTAGGATGTGAGTTATCCAGTGAAGTGAAAGGACTCACACATAGATTATTAAAAAAATGTTGGCTTCATGAGCCCTCAACTTCCCTATGGGAATTGTAATCATTAATGGGTTACTTTTTGGCAGGGCATACTTGTGGCTATATCTGCTGATTACTCCTACATTTTTCTGAAAGGACTGAAGCAGTAACATACACAGATACTAAGAGACTTGCAGAGAGACATTATTACTACAGTGCACTTACAAACAAGATATTACACATTTAATTTGTTGAATAGAGTAGTGCCTAGTCAATAAGGACATACATACATATATGTTATTTCATGTGATTGTCAGTGACAAGCTGTCAACAAGTTTCGACTGCACACAGCAGCCTTGATCACAACAGGATGCGCCATCTTGTGGTTCAATATACAGTGAAGTGCATAATAAACATAAAAAAACATCCTCAGGTTAAGGGGAACAGTAAAATGAAGATACAGTGATTGGTAACCAGACGGAAGGAATAATATTTGCTTACATAAAATGTAATTCATTTTTCAAATGTGAAACACAGAGACACATATGTAGATTTATATATATATGTGTGTGTGTGTATATATTTATATATATATATATATATATATATATATATTCACTGAAAAAACCATAGGTTTCAGGGACGTTATAGTTACAAATTAGCATTTAAAAAACCTTTGAAATTCACTGAAAAAACCATAGGTTTTAGGGACAGTTATAGTTAGTTGGACATTGCACTCGTACAAAACACGTGAAATTCCCCCGTTATAGTTAGTCCAGCTAACTATAACTCGCGCCCGCAATGCACTGCTGATGACGTCACATATTACATCACTCATGACATGGTCAGTGACATCACTGATGACATCACTGATGACATCTCAAATGACATCACTGATGACATCACTGATGACATCATCCAGTGACTGTGTTTCTGTAAAGTTTAAATATTTTTAATATATATAGGAAAAGACGTATTGAAGAATGAGTGGGTGTGTAAGTGTCTGTATGGATGATTTAGTAGGTGCGTGACTGACTCTATAAGTGAGTGATTTAACGTATCTTACTGAATGCATGGGTTAGTGACTAAACTGGGTGAATGTCTGTATCCGTCTGTCTGTTGCTGTGTAAGTGGCTGCATGTGTTTGTGAATAGCTACATGAGTGTCTATATGAGTTATTGAATGCTTGTCTGAGTATCTGTATGGGTGCCTGAGTGTTTGTGTGGGAGGGGTGTGTGCAACTCTGTGCATAGATGTGTGAGTGGGTGATTCACTGGGTGGATGGTTTCAAGAGTGCAACTGTGATAGACTGTATGGGTGGGTAAGTGTGTGTAAGAGTGTGTTAGTGAGTGAATGTATGTCCCAGTGGTACATGTGTGAGTAACTACATATGTGAAAGGCAGTATATATGTGTGTTGGAGTATATAAATAGCTATAAGCGAGAGTGAGTGATTGTGATAGTGGCTGTATGGATGAGTGTGTGCTTGTATCAGTGATTGTATAAGAGCGTAAGAATGTGCTACTATTTGTATGAGTAAGTGAGCTGGTGTGTGTATAACTGTATAGGTGAGTAAATGGTAGTGTGTTTAATTATTTGCATGACTGACTAGGTGTGTGAGTACCTCTATGGATGAGTGGCGGTGTTTGAGTGTCTATATAGGAGTATGAGTGCATATGATAGTCCTGTACTGAGTGACCGTAAGTATGAGTGACTGTACGGGTGAGTGAGTGGATGTGTGCGTAGACCTAAGAATCAGTGAGTGGGTATGTAGTTATTGGTGTTGGAGTGTCTATGGTTTTGCGAATGGCAGTCTGTAATTTAGAGTGGGTGTATCAAAGGTTATATTAGGGTGTGAGGAGGTGCATCAGATTATCACGTGGATGATGTCATCAGTGATGTCATTTGAGATGTCATCAGTGATGTCATCAGTGATGTCACTGACCATGTCATGAGTGATGTAATATGTGACGTCATCAGCAGTGCATTGCGGGGCGCGAGTTATAGTTAGCTGGACTAACTATAACGGGGAATTTCACGTGTTTTGTACGAGTGCAATGTCCAACTAACTATAACTGTCCCTAAAACCTATGGTTTTTTCAGTGAATTTCAAAGGTTTTTTAAATGCTAATTTGTAACTATAACGTCCCTGAAACCTATGGTTTTTTCAGTGAATTTCAAAGGTTTTTAAATGCTAATTTGTAACTATAACATGTCTGAAACCTACAGTTTTTTCAGTGAATTTCAAAGGTTTTGTAAATGACAATTTTTAAATGTATTAATTGTTATATAATTTTTTTCATACTGATTTCCACATTTTTTAGAAACAATTTTTTTTTACATATTTTATTTTTTAAATTACATTGTAATTACATTATACATTACATTACAAAAATACTTTCTCAGAATGAATTACTTTAGTTTAATTACTTTGCACATAGGCAATAGACTTTTAAGTACAGTAGTTACAGTTGTTGCAATGGGCAACACATTTTCAAACACAATGCAACATTCAGCTCAATGTGAATTTCTAGTTAAATGCAATTAGTTACTTTATGGATTACTTTTCTAACCACATTACTGGATCCTAGATTCAGTCCTGGGACATCTCCTGTAAACAGTTGAGTAAAAGCGTTTTGGTTACAGTCGTGATTTTTAAGGAATATTATTGTACTTTAAAAGTTCACACTTAGAAACTTTTTCTCATAGAATCACCAATGTTATCCTATGGAAGGAAATTCACTTAGAAGTTAAAAACTGTTATTGTTACTTTTTCTTACTCAGTGTTGGATCCTGGATCCAGCACTGGTGCATCTCCTGTAAACAGTTGAAAGAATGCGTTTAAGTCATACAGGCGATTTTTTAGGAATATTTGTAGTTTGTGAAAATCGACACTTTGAAACTTTTCTGCTGAAAACCAGACAATGGATTCCTATGGAAGGAAATTCAAGTTACCGGTAAGTACGGTTAAAATTACTTTTGAGGATCAGTACTGGGCTGAAAGATGCAGCACTGAGGTCTCTCCTGATAACAGGTGAGTAAATCGGAATTCGTATTTCGGCTGATTTTAGAGGAATATTTTAAAGTTCCAAAACTCCACACACAGAAGAATTTCCAAGTGAAACCAGTCAATGTTAGCCTATGAAGGAAATTCAAGTTACCGGTAAGTACGGTTAAAATTACTTTTCAGGACCAGTACTGGGCTGAAAGATGCAGCACTGAGGTCTCTCCTGATAACAGGTGAGTAAATCGGAATTCGTATTTCGGCTGATTTTAGAGGAATATTTTAAAGTTCCAAAACTCCACACACAGAAGAATTTCCAAGTGAAACCAGTCAATGTTAGCCTATGAAGGAAATTCAAGTTACCGGTAAGTACGGTTAAAATTACTTTTCAGGACCAGTACTGGGCTGAAAGATGCAGCACTGAGGTCTCTCCTGATAACAGGTGAGTAAATCGGAATTCGTATTTCGGCTGATTTTAGAGGAATATTTGCACAATGGTGAAGGGAGGGGCGGGGCCTGAGGTGGCATCTGTGCAAACGCGCCCCGTGGCGCGTTTTAAGTTGGGGGATTAAGTCCCCTTGAATCATGAGGGTCCCTACGGGCCAACTAGCCCACCAGGAACCTCCAGTATGCGCCAGGGGGCTGCGTTGCAGAGACATGTACAGAGGCCACACCCCTTTTTACACCTCTCTGCAACGCAGCTCTGTGGCGCTTTCTGGACGTACCTGTTGGGCTAGTTGGCCCCCAGGGACCCTCAGGATTGAAGAGGATTTAATTCCCCACCTTAAAACGCGCCACGGGGCCTGTTTGCACACATGTCACCTGAAGCCCCGCCCCCTCCCTTCACCACTGTGCAAACGCGCCCCGTGGCGCGTTTTAAGTCGGGGGATTAACTCCCCTTGAATCCTGAGGGTCCCTGGAGTCCAACTAGCCCACCATGTTCCTCCAAAAGCGCCACAGAGCTGCGTTGCAGAGAGGTGTAAAAGGGCGTGGCCTCTGTACACCTCTCTGCAAGGCAGCACCCTGGCACATACTGGAGGTTCCTGGTGGGCTAGTTGGCCCCCAGGGACCCCCAGTATTCAAGGGGATCGTTCCCCTCTGCAAACGCGCCAGGGGCGCGTTTGCAGAGTGGTGAAGGAAGGGCGGGGCCTGCGGGCCCGATCGTTTTTTGCAAACAGCAGTGTCCCGGGGGTAGGCACCCCGGGACACTGCAGGAGCCGGCCCTGGGGGTGGCGGTCCCCAGGGCCATCAAGGGCTCCAGGAGGGGGCCGCGCGGCCCCCTCCCTACATCGAGAAAGCCCCGGGGAGGTGGTGGTCCTCGGGGCTTGGGGGTCCAAAACGGACCCCCATTTTCATTTTCTTAGTGCCCCGGGAGGTGGTGGTCCCCGGGCGTGTGGGGGCTGGAGCCCCCACACAGGTTTTAAATATAAAAAGAAGCCCCGGGAGGTGGTGGTCCCCGGGGCTGCGGGAGGGCTCAGAGCCCTCCCGCACCATTATCCATAAAGCCCCGGGGGTGGTGGTCCCGGGGCTTGGGGGCCCTTAGAGGCCCCCACACATAAAATTAACCCCCCAGCATGCCCCCGGGACTTGGCCCACCCGGGGGCAATTAACATCGAAGCGCGGAGACCGCGCTTCGATTTTTCGGCAGGGTTCGCGCTCCCTGAGCGCATCCTGCCGATTTAAAAAAAAAAAAAAAAAAACTTTTTTGCCCAGGGGGTCCTTGTGGGACCCCCTGAGCAGACCTAGGGGTCAGGGTGTTTCTACCCTGCCTCCTTTGTGCGCTTTGCACACTTGTTTCTGTCCCTCGGTTCTACCGAGGGACAAAATGGCTGCCAACACTTCCTGATTTGGAGTGTTGACAGCCAATTAACATAAAGCTTCGTGCTCGGGAGGATCCGCGGCCCTAGATATACCTATCTTTTTTCTTTTGATTTTCTCAGCAACTACTGAACGGATTTACACCATTTAACAAAAGGGTTCTTTCTGAACCAAGAACTACCTCTTTGCCAAATTTGGTGTAATTCCGTTCAGCAGTTCGGGCTGTAGCCGTGTCTAAAGTTTCCTATGGAAAATTGCATGGGGAAAACGCGTTTTGGGACCCCCTTTTTCTCGGCCCCCGCTTGACGAATCCCCCGAGACTTTCAGGGTAGGAGCGGACCGGAGCGGGCCACAAAGTTTGAAAATTTTGCGAAGATACGTCAACCGGCAAGAGAGTTATTTCAAATAGAATGTCGCGGATTTCCTATGGATAATAGGTTGTAACTATAACTATCTACTGGCGACCGCCAGTAGATAATATACATATATATATATATATATATATATATATATATATATATATATATATATATATATATATATATATCTCAAACATCAATTCTCCACCCTGAAGGAAAATAGACCAGCACTCCAAAGGGTTTTTCTTTCTCAACTTTTATTGTTTGAGCGATGGCATCCACGCGTTCCGGCTGTCACACGCAGCCTTGGTTATGAACTGGCATATACTCAAGATTTATCGGGTTATCAGTCAAGATATTCCAGCTCATCCATTATTAACTTTTAGGAAAGCAAGGTCTCTCAGGGACAATATGGTGCACAGCCATCTAGAAAAAGAAGCTAAGGTTCCTCTGAATACACTAAAGGGGTTTTATCCTTGCGGAAAATTCAAGGCGTGCTCCAAGAGCAAGAAAACATTGTCTTATAAAATATCGGGTCTTGAGAAATCCAAGAATACAACAAAGTTCATGACCTGTACTACATCTTATAC